>JAOXXN010000120.1:25644063-25663646 GCA_026770055.1 Myrmophylax atrothorax
AATTTATAACCATCACAGAACATTTGAGGCAACCTTCAGAAGACACACCAACCCCAAAGCATGCTGATGTGTAACATGGTTAACTACTTTCTATATTCAGAAAGCAGAGATATTTTTCATTGAAAATTAGGAACAATTACTTAAAACAAATTAATCTCAGCTACTCTTGTTATAAGAAACTTCGGAAATACAAGATAAATAAAAATCCATGAATATAAACTACAGATAATGTATATATGTACATGTTTAAATACTTAGTAATTTCATTTCTATCAGACTGTTGAGCACCCACAGGGATAACCTCCCAAAATAACTAGTTTTCCTTCCTTGCATAGGGCCCTAGTAGAGAATCCTTGTCACTACTTTTAATACCACACATACACAATTTTAACTAGGCTTTATTTTCCTCCTCGGCACGAGCGTGTTCTTCAGTTGTCCCCAGTAGCTGATTAGGCATCATCTATCACAGGCTGCCAACCTACTGTGCCATAATAACAGAAATCAGCACTGCAGGCTAGTGCAGAACCTAAAGCTTTGCACAGAGCACCATAAACACAGTCCTATTAGGAGAAAACACAGACAGTGAGAAGTCATTTCAGTCATAATTAGGTAACAAGAGGCAAACAGGAACAAACCCAGAAAACGAACTTGTCAAAGACTGCACTCAGGCGGTGCCGTGGGGTGTGGACAGAGCTGTTTGAGCTTACACTTTTGCCTTCCCTGATGTGGAAGGCAGGCCAGCAAGAGCCCACGGGTGCTTCTCCTCTCCACGGCTCCTTCCCACGGGATCCCCGCTGGCCGCACTCCCACCTGCCTGCACAGGGAGCAGTGTCAAACCTCACTCAGTGCTGCACCTCCCGGCCAGCGCTTCGCTCTCCTTCAGCGCTTTCCCAACCAGCAGTTGTGACCTCAAGGGAGATCACAGCAGTTAAAACAGGGTGATAAGCCAAATAATCCTGTATTTCACAGTCAGAAGTACAGAACTGTTGCTTTTTATTGATCTGCTAATGCTCAGTGACAAGGATATCACAGTCTTCCTACATATCTTTAGGCTCTTTAGCGACGGAGTGTTTCAGATCCATCATCAGTATAACTTACGAGAAATTCCTTCTCCAATATACCCTTTGCTAAAACAAACCATCCAAAAACCTCAGGGGGTTTGCTATGAAGATTATTTAATTTGTTAGATGAAGAACTGAGAAATTATTGACAAGTTCACTATTGTTGGATGTATTAACTTTTGTTTTCAAAATGAAGTTGTCCAAATAATCATTTTTGTTTACATTTATGTCTTTAATGCTTCTCAAAGGTTTAGTTAGAAATAAAACCTTAGGCACATGGAATTCTGAAGCTTGTTTTCTTCAACTCCGAAATGAAGATGTAGGGGGGAAAGATAATTTTAAATTGTGATTTAATTCAAGTTATTTTTTTAATCAAGTTCACTAGTGAAGAAAAGCATGAATTATTGATATGCCTCTTTTACTCACCTACATTAAGCCTTCTCCTCTCCTTTGAGTTTCATTTAATCTACAACCTACCAATTTTAAACCTTGATAAATGTTTTCCACAGAAATCCTACTCACCGTCTGTTAGAAAGTGCATGTCTATAATGGAAATAACCTGGGTCTACACTTTGCTGCACATCTGCCTCTTCTCTCTCTTTTTTTTCTTGTCAATCTGATTCTGTACTACAAAGCCACCTGCTCCTACTTAAACTCATGTTTTCATTAATTTCATTAATTTCACTGCATTAAATGTATATATTAAATGCATGCATCTAAATACACACACTTGTTAATATAATGAAGTGCCTTTCTGTGAACTGAGATTTCAGGATGTGTACAGATCTGGGCCTATTTTTTCCAGCAGTTATTACTCATTCCCCTTCAAGCAGAGATCCTTAACACTTTCATGGCAACAAACTCCTGTTGTGCAAAAAATTACTTTCAGCTGCAGCAGGCGTAGCACCAATTTTGTGACTAATTCCGTTCAGATTTTTAATCCCATTCATAATAGTACCACAGGAGTACCAGAACACAGATAAGGAACTCCCAGCTTGTGTCCATGTGGCCTCATGCCCTCCCCCGAGGTCATCACAAAAATGTCACTGGCTTCAGAGACTCAGAATGAAGCTTCTCATTTAGAGTTCAATTAACTTAAGCTCTTAAAAGAAAAGACACCAGAAAAATGTTAGCCACTCATTCATTGAAAGAAATCATTTCAGCAATTATTCATTACTATCTGAATGCATACATATTAAGCAATCAGATCTGTTTAATCCTGGACTGCTGAGAACTGATGAGACCCTGCAGCAACATGCACAGCCCAAGCTCACAGACAGTGATGAAAAGCTGGCTGCAAAGCAACAGGGAGTGAGCAGCTGAAGACACTTGCAATTCCTGTTTATAGCTATTTTGAAAACATTTTTCTTCCTGGTGCTGAAGAGGAAGAGTCTCAAGAGTCTTTTTCCCCTTGATTATGAAAAAAATTGGTTCACTGCTATGAATATTTGCTCACAGAGAAATAAATGGATGCCGTGCTCAAAAAAGTTAGAACTTAAGATGGGGGGGGTTATATTTCAATTTATGCTGTTCAGTATAAAACAAATGTGATACAAATCCATTCTTAGGAAAGAAATAATTATTTTTGAGAACAATTATGTGGTGACCTGTTTTTGGAACTATGAATCCCAAGGTAAAGCCTGACATGTCTTTGAAAAGTGACTTCACTCCTCTCTCCCCCAGTCATTCCTGCACTTCTCTGTGGTTACTAAGCATTGTTTCTGCATCCCTGTTCTGGCTCATACCTTCAGAATGATCACAAATAATTCCTGATCAACTGCAGGATCAATCTCACACCTTGTCTTTTCTTCCCCCTGCTCCCAGATCAGTGCTACCAGATAATGACTCATTCCAGTTTTCAAAGATGGAAATATGAAGTGCATACAGTGAGACAGAGCTCTTGAAATCTGAAGTGAGAAGGAGACGTCACTAGAGATTTCTCAGTTGGGAAGAACTACCACTTTGACCTTAATAATCCAGCACAAGTCACCACCGTGCCTGTGGACCTAATTATTGAATAACCTGAGCCTTAGAGGGGGACACCTTTCTACATATGAAAGAGAAAACAATCTGATGTGATTAAGAGTGATTTGGATGTAAAGTATAATGGTATGGCATTTTTTTTCAAGTTAATCCAACTCTATTAGGTAATGAGTTACTTAATTCTAGCAAGAATGAAAGATGTAAAAACTAACTGAATGTGAAAAAGGTAGATTGTCAAAGCCTTCTTCAGGAAGCATATTCATTCACTGCTACAAAGGAAAATCCATCTTTGTTGTGGAAGTTAGCAGCAATAAACTATGACAAGATTAATGAAAATATTCAAGTCCCTATTCCCAAACATGCCTGGCAGAAACATGTTCTGTCTTTCCCAGTGATGCTGCATCTATCAACTCTCAGAACAATTTGTCTTCACGGATTTCATTTGCTACGCTCTTCAAGGACAGAGCCAGTCTGTTCCAAAAAAGTAAAAAATTTATTCCAGAAAACTATTTATTTTTATTCTGTGTCCTCTGTGCTGGTATGACTGATGCTCTTCCTTCCAAAGATCTTACATCAGACCAAGTTACACAATTTACTATTCAAATTACAACAAATGTCAGAAATGGGCCCAAATATTAATCATCATTGAGTCTTACAGGTGCCATTTAAAAACTGGAAAATTAAACAAAGGAACCAAAAATTGCTATGTATTTTCTGAGGACTGTTTTGTTACCAATGCTTATTTTTCCCTTTTCTAATTTATCATTACAGTTTTCCTAAGAGAGAAATGCTATACAGCCTTTTCCAGTTATGCTTTAATGACCAAACTTGATAGGGCTTTATTCCAGTAACAAAAATCTGAGGAAGAATCACCAAGGGTAAAGTAAACTCCAAGAATTGCACATATGGAAAATCAAGACAGCAGAAAGATTCAGCATCTGAGAAAACAAATACATTTCTTTTTGCCTCCTTTTTTAGTTTTGTAGGGTTCTGGGGACTTTTAAATCTATTTCTTCTTCTTTAGTCAATTTTTATTTGTCCTTGATTACACTGACACCAGAGTTCCACTATCCCAAAGTTTTCCAGCTGACACTGAAACACAGTAAATCTTATTTTGCAGAATGACTCTCTGAATTCAGATATATACATTCTGCAGATGACAAAGGCATCATAAATGGATTAATCCTACAACAGAATCTATTGAACATTGCAGGTTTCTCCTTATTTAGGTATTTGTTATACACATAATGGGATTGACTTATGAAGATGGAAAGCAGAGACTTCATTTATATACAGTTTGTGATTCTTTTCAGACTGGTACAAATTTAATCATATAAATTCTTGGAGAGTATTCTTCATGCTCAAATTTTATGTGCTGAGAAAATCTGGGACAGGAAAAATCATACATTACAAACTTTACAAGTTCAGTCTCCCAAATTAAACCCCTGACATTTGCTTAGGGGACAAAAGAAGTAGCATTTCAGCTAAAGTCTTTATTTGAAAAATAAATTAAACAAATAAATTCACAGAACTTTTCTAGGTTAATACTGAAGAAAAAAATTTAATACTCCACCAGTTATAAAGCCACCATTTGTTCTTGATTTACATACTGCTAAGACTACAAAGCATAGAGTTTTTAAAACATGTGAGATTGTTTCTCTTTTTAAAACAACAAATACCACTTTGGCTTAGTTTTAAATCACATCCACATTCTGAGCAATTTATGCTATGCTTTCCTAGCACTCCATCTCAAACTATACCTTTATCCTATTCTAAAGAACATCATGGTGGTACCAAGTAGACGATAAGCCCAATGTGTAACTAGGATTTTATCAGACTAGGCACTTACTTATAACCCACACTGTTATCCTGAAACACATAAAATTTGTTGCAATTTGCTCTCTACCACATAATACTCTAGAAAAAAGAAAGAACTTCTTCCCAGCAAAGTGTTTTGGTCTTATGTGGCATTAGTCTACTACCTGGCTGATTGCAAAAATGAAAAAGAAGAAAAAAAAAGATACTAAAAAGTTTTTAATTTTAAGTATTTCTAATATCACCTTTAATTTTTTATATTAGTCATAATTTTTTGTTTCACAGTGCAGCATGGATTGTAATTCCTGTAATATATTTCTTCCTGCAAAAAATACTGAACTTGCATTCTTACATAGCTACATTAAAACTATTTTGAAAACCTACACTGATTTTAGTTATATCATGTTTGCATTACACCTTTTACAGGATAAGAGAATTTTATGAATTAATTTCTAAATAATAGAAAAACTGCTGTTTAAGCAACTGACACAGCTAATTCTGATAGAAACTTTCCTTTCTGAAGTAAATAGAAGTCACTGCACCTGCTTTTTAATTCCCTAGTTCAATGAAGTATTTCTTTTTAAGCAGAAAAAGAAGGTTATTGAGATAAGTGTAAAAATACATCAGTAGTAAAACTGTATAACTGACAAGAAATTCTTCCACGGTAGACGAGTTGAAAGTGAGTCAAAACTGTGTCCTTGAGACAATGAAGGTCAGCTGCACACTGGGTTGCATTAATAAGGCTGCTCAACAAAGCAGCAGGCTGAGGGAAAAACTTACTCTTCCCTACTCTGCACTCATAAAGCCTCATCTGTAGAAATAAGTTCACCTTAGGGCTGCCTGGAACATTGAAATGTTTCAGAAAATCCACTGAAAGGCCAAAAAGTTAGGGGGCTGAGAGGAATGGGGAGAGTCAAATACTGCATTTCAGTAAGGCTGTGAAATCTGTTTGGAGATGCTTGAAGGCTGACAGATGAGGGTCTGAGGAAGCTGCCAATTTAGAAATGTGCCCTGTGTTGAGCAGGGTTAGGGTAGATGATGAATAAATCATTTTGCAATGATTCATCTTCTTTTAAAGTAGTTACTTAAGAAGATACCTAAATCACAATGACTTACAAGTCAGGTAGAACTAGAATTTCTACAGTTTAAAAGCCAGTTCCTTACCAGATGCAAAAATACATCACTTGACTCAAGTTACTAGTTTGGGGGTTTGTATCTTTATACACAGATCTTTTACCATCAACAAACTGCCTGCCTACCTTTCTCTAAGTACAGAGTCCTAGATCAGGAAATGTCCACTTGAATGACAGGGTGATCACTACTGGATGAAAGGATTTCAGCTAATCCTAATTTAAAACTTCTTGTTTCACGTTAGAATATCATTCTTTAAAATAATATTTTAGGGCAAATCCTAAATTGCCAGTTGTCACTCAGTAACAGTGTCCCCCTGAAACTGCAATTCATGTACATTTTTCCATAGCTCCTTAGTTACTAACACTAAGCTTGTCAAAATGGTTAGCTGCCACTACAGGAGCCTAACAGAAACTCTGTTGTTTACTGGGAATGCGATCCAGTTCAAAACCCAGTCATGTCTCTTTATCAAGACCTAATTGAATCCACTTCAATAAATTCTCCTGAGGATGGAGCATCATTACAAAACTGATCACCTTGCTTTAAGGAGAAAAATTTAGCAGACACGTGCTTTCCCCAGTGAGGGACTGTCATAACAAGACCCCATCCTTCAGTACAAAGGATTGAAAAGAAATTTTTCACTTCTTTCTTTATTCACCCTGGGGAAAATTTTTAAGTACTTTGAAAGACAGCCAGATCTCAGAGATACTGTTGGAAATAGGTGTCTAAAAACTTTACCAGAACTTGGGCTAAAGACCATTGTGACGACTGACGTCTTTATCATGCATTACTGCTTCAAAATTTAACATCCAAGCCTCAGGGACACATAGTGTCATACCAAACACCCCATGTAAATTACCATATAATTACCACATGGAAATCTTACAGGCTAAAGAAACACACCTTCTAAGTAAAGGAAGGAATCTATTATTAGTCTAATTAAAGTCTTACAAGTTTAACTGAAGATTATTATTAGTTCAGTTATGCAACTTGTTCCTAATAAAGACTGTTAAACCTGACATTTACAAACTTTCTAATAGACATGTCTTTATCTCAGATGTCTCTGCTTACCCCAGGTTTCTACAGTCCTCTTCTTTCTGTACTCCTCTAGGTTCACAGCTTATGTGGTCAAGTTCTCTCAAGGTGAAAGAGGGACAACAATTTGTCAGCATCCCACATTCTTTGTCAGGAGTATGATGTTCATCATCTATTCCACCTTGATCTTGGGTGTACATGGGGTCAGTTTTAGCATTATTTTTAACACAGAGCACTTCCTACCTCCCTCCTCGTGGGCTCACAATTCCACTGACTGTATATAGATAGGTATTTTAATGTTTTCTCTGCTATCTCTACAGTTGGTTTTAATGTCTCTCGAGGTTGAACTAATTTAATGACCATTGATGAGTTATTTATAGCTCTGATACTTCTATTATCATGCTGTGTTTGTACTTTCAAGACCCATGCTATCATTGTGTATTCGAGCATTTCAGTAACCTCTGTTACATCCTTCAAGCTGTGGTTTTGTGATAACCAAGGTTTTATTAGCTCAGGCTAATCATGCATATATCTTTGTTCAAGGTCAGTAATAGTTCAATCTCCAAAAGTATGATATATTTGAATACACAAACATAGAAACACAGCGCTCTGGTAAAAAGTTGCTACAGCAGCTTCAGTATGTTCTTGAAATTGCCTGAAAATAATATAGACAACATTTATAAAAAACAAGAAGAAACTTCTCAGCAAGGTGAGAATTTCCTAATTGTTATGCACATTTTTGTACTCCGTTTATGTGAATTCATGGAATCTGGGGACTGTCTCCATGAACTAGTGCCAAAACAACCAGCAAGTTCTACTCCATAGGGATTATTTCTAAACCCTACATATTGAAGGAGTCAAATGAGAACAGTTTGCTGGGAAATGTGGAGATACAAGCTGTTGTAATTCACATGCTATTAGAACTAAGGACAAGGCTGTGTAGTTATAATATTAGACGTGTTTCCATGAATTAGCGTACTATAACCTTAAGGACTAATTGCTGAGTTCAGACACTGCCACCCGACAACCTCAGCAGAGGTGCAAAATGACTAATTACAGAAAGCAGTGTCATGTAAACAGCCCTCTCAGCCAATGTGTACTAACACAGTGTCAGCACCGAGGAGTAATACAGTTCCAAAAGTCTATATAAGTTGTGTGCAAGTGTGAATAAAGGTCTGCAATTGCTAGTTTCTGTGAAATCGTCTTTTGCATTCCATAAACCCACCTCCGTTATATCTATAACAAGCCATCTTAAACAATCATAACACTCCAACAAATGTTTAAGTTTGGGTGAAGTCTGTACTTCCTTACAGATATATTATCTGTGATGCAGCCAAAAGAACCTCTCAATGTTGGCGATAAATGCAATTAGATAGTTAGACAGACAATACCTCTCTGAGGTGACTTACCTGGTTATGGCCAAGTGTCAGGACATACTTGGTGTTTTTTGGCTGGAGGAGATTCTGACAAAATGTCCATGGGACTGTTGAGTTCAGGAACCTGGGAGAGGGAAACAAGGCAAGCATCAAGATCACGCCCCTAGGCTTGGAGATCATCTGGCATAGTCTCTTCTCAAAGCAGGGTTACTGACCTTCAAAGCTGATGAGAGACCAAGCTGCTGCTGTTGGAAGTTGGCATGATCATCACCACAGCCTTTTCCTGATGCTTTAAGTAAATCCGATGTTATTTGCATTGGCACTGAGCAAGTAGCATGCATATGGGGTAGGTTAACACGCCTCAGCTGACAACCTGTAGCTTGTTTGAGAACATATGAACATTCCAGAAGTTTCATCTCTTCACCAGAAAAGTTCTATTAATCTCTGGCAGAAGAAAAGCTGTGAATTGGACAAATATTTGCCAGAGTTCAATCAGACTGGCCAGGAGTGACATTTGGCAAATTGGAGCTTATTTGCTATATAACTCTGAAAAAAGGCTAACGAGAAATAATGTCAAGAAAACATTAAACATAAGGACAGGTTTACTTTAAATTTTGCCTCAGATTCCAAACAAACCTTGGAAGGCCTTTTTGGATACCAAGCACTAGACTATGCTGCTGAGGTCAGCAGTGACAATGACTTCATGATTGAGTTCAGCAAGTGCAGTGCATGCAGAGGCACAAAGAAGGAGCTGCAGGACTGTGCTGTGGGGTAATAACAGATGAAAAGTCTGGCTCCACAGAGTAATCTAAATACAGAAGAGACATGGTAGGATGACAAACCAGGATGATGAATTTACATTTATTGATTGCAGAATACAAAACCCAATTAGCAGAGGAGTGCTTATGGGTTAAATAGAAAGAAAACCATGACTTACACAGAAATACTTAGCGGTACACATAACAATATTGTATTTTGAAATGCTATGTACAAAAGGGCAGGATCTGAACATAGCCCTGGGACAGCAAAGACACCTTTACAATGTAGGTATGCAAATATAGGCAGGAGACAGGGAAGAAACAAGTGAGAAGTGAAGAACAAAAAGCAAGTAGCAAAGTAACCTTGTGGAGGGTGGGAGACAGCAGGAGAATGCAGCAACTAGCTCAAGTTTTATTTTATTCAAATTTTCTTGCCTTAGAAAATGCAGGAATATAGCAAAAAGGGTTTATTTGCAAGAGTGAAAAATGAGAAAGCAAGACTAGAAAAGTTATTAGGTTTTTTTTTTTAAAAAAACCAAACAGATCCTATAAAAGCAATCAATATAGGATCAGAGGACAAGTACAAAAATAGTAATAAGAAAGGAAGAGTCTGACCTAAGATGACATCCTTCTATTCACTATTGCTATAAGCTTTCTTGAAGAATGGAGAGCCTGGGAGAGAACTGAGGAGTGCTGAGAAATGATACAAGATTCAGTCACAGCAGAGAAGCAGCCAACTACAGGGGAACAAGGTGAAGGGAACAATAATGCAAATGGAAATGAACCACTTTGTCAGTGGGTAGTTGGCAGTGAAAACTGAATTAAGAGGTGACCTGACACAGATTTAAGAAATGTTCAACAATTCAATCATGGGAAGAGAAGCAAATGCACTGTTCAAATTTATCCAAAGAGATGTGCAAATTTGAACACTGAGATTCACTTTGATCTGCGAGGCACTGGCACAGAGCAGCAGTAAGGCTGTGAAAACTGAGACACAGGCATTATCCTTGTTTGTGGAAACGTAGCTCCCAACAGAAACTAAGTCGGCTCTGCTGTTTTTAACTGCTATGTTAATTTCTACATACCTTGTACAGTAACAATTCTGGGCTAAACGTGAAGTTCGCTACAAAATTGTTTCCTTTTGTGACACTGCTCCTTTATGCAAAGGCAAGAAGTCAGGGAAAGCTAACTGGAAGAAAACATTATTCACACATGTTATCCAAAAACTGTATCAGGTGTATTTGTCTCAACAAGCAAGAATTTGTGCCAGGTAAAATCCTTAAAGATTAATAATGAGAAGAGTTGTCAGTACCTTATGTTTTTCTTATCAGCCACCTAGCTTCTTCAAGGCTTTTTCAAAATGAGCCATTCCCTTTCAAATATAGATCTAGCAACATAAACTCTGCTTGTTCAGAATGCCATATTTGGAAGGCTGTATTCCCAGAACAATGATCTTCTCATACCATATTGCTTGCCTTTTTTTTTTTTTTTTTTTTTTAGCTAGTCTGTATTCCAAGTAGTGCCAAACCCTTCTGTCTGAGCTGTAGTTTAATCATGGATCAAAGATCATTAACCTCTGGGAGAGGTGCACTGGTATGGAAGGCCAGCAGGGTCCATGTTCAACACTGACATCATTATTGACCTTCAAAGAGAGAGGGAATAGAAGAGTTCACTTGGAAGGGATGTATAGCAAACATCTCATCTAACCACCTGACCACTTCAGGCCTTCACATTTAATGAGCAAACAAGGTTTTGTATTCTTTTTGTTGGGGTGAATTTACCCAAGTGAATTAACTAAGGAACCTCGAACAAGAAGTGAGGATTGACTCCAATTATTCATGGTTAGTAAAATCTAACTCTTTTCCAATGGAGCCAAACTGAAGGAATGGAGAAAATGTGATAATTCATCATAAGACAACCCAATTTTCTAACCTCCAGTTCCCTTATATTCTGTTTTGAAGCCCACTAATGCATTACTGCATTTTTTAATCATTATTGTGACTGTAAGGAAGAAATATCCATATCAAAACTGGTATGTTCATCTATACAGAATGCCAACATGCAAGAAAGATAAGTTAGTTTTCAAATAGTTCTCTGGATGCTCTAGGGGCTTCTCCTAATTCTATATGCTCATTTCTGCTCTTGCAGAACACAAGTAAAATTCACCAGTAGGGAGGGGAAATTTTTTTAAAATCTCTTTAGAATTCCTCTACAATGAGCACATGGTCAGTAAGCTGTGTGTGTGCTCTGCTTCTGCTCTGCTGGTATTATGTGTACACCACGTGTTAAGAATGCAAGGTTGCCAATTAGCTTGTTCTTAGGTAAACCACAGGAAATTTTAGTTCAGCTACCTTGGAACGATGGAAGGCTGAAACAACCCAGTCCAGATGTGACTCTGGTGTTCTTTCTGGACTTTAGCCTACATAGCTGATTATTAAATAAAAGCTTAGATTTTTAAGTTGATTTAAGTGCATGATCCACTAATATTCAGAGAATTCGGTCCACTAAATCCAAAAATGGCAGCTGCAAAATAATAGCATTCAAAAAAAGCTGACTTTTATATATGCAAAAAACTATAAAACCAACCAGGAGTTTTTTGCTTCACTTTTCATAAGGCTATGTAGTCCTTCAGATTCAGAGCTGCACTTTGGATCTCTGGACCAATAACTAGTAGTGTGTTTTCTTTTCAATGGTTTTGTTCTAGTGTTCTCCAACAATTATATTATGCAATTATTTTTTAACTACACTTGCTTTGTATAGCTGTAAGAGGGGTTTGCCATGTTTGACTTCATTTAGTGACACAGGATGTCTTCAGGCATTTAACAAGGTCAGTTAATGAAGTAACTGGCATATTCTAACTGCAAAGCACACTCAACCTGACACCCCAGCAGAACAGAGTTAAATAGTACACAGCAACATATATCAAAGGATAAAGCATTTTGTCTGTCTGCCGGAGACTCTTCTCACCCTCTTTCACCACAAAATTAAACATATACACCCTTGATAGCCTTTAGAATTCTGTGCTACTTGTTTACTATGTTATTTTGCTAAATATCTCCCCTCAACATGTGCAGAACCTGTGATTTTAAGAAAGGCCCATCACATTGAACAGGTTTGTGTTTCATTTCCTTTCTTGCTTATAAACTTTATCAGGGAAACTGATTATTTCCATGGAATTCAGCACTGTACAAAAGGTGCCAGCTTTTCATCTCTAATATCTCTTGCTCTGTCAAAGACACCTGAATTTATTTTACATCTCCTTTCATAGCATTTCGAAGGATAATACAGTCAGCTCAATTTATGCCTCAGTTCTCAAGACACAAAGTAAGAATACAATAAACATAACTAAAACAGATTCAAGAGCAAACAGAGCACAACAGAACAGATGTACCTCCCACATTTCATCATTCCTTATGCAATGCATGTTTGTAAGTAGAAAGCTCCTTGCTGAAAAAAGAACATATTTTGTTAAATCATGAGTATTGTGCACAAAAGGATGCCCCTAACCCTTTTAAAGCACCCAATACCATCCTTGCCATGTTTTGATAATCAATGTTACGACATCAGGATTCTGCAACAGATTATTGCAATTTTTTAAAATAAAATCATACCACATCTAATCAACAGGAACTGGGAGAGTCTTTGTAGGTTCTCATCACCTGTGCCTTTGAACACGTCCATCCTGCTTCAGACTACCCAGCACTGGATTCCTTTCCAGTAGGATTTTGTTTAGTTTCATCTCCTTCATGTATTGAGCTGCCCCATCAGCCTCCTGTCCTTGCACATTCCCTTATGGACAACATTGTAAAACCTTCCATCTTCCACTGCATACAAAGGATCATTCCAAGATGTGAAAAGGAAAAGTCTGAAGACAATAAAGAATTGCAAAAAAATGTCTAAATATGTAAGGAAAGCAATAAAGTCCAAGTTGATACATTTTATTAAAAGATAAAGTTTCACAATTTTTGTTTGTCAGCAAGTCACTCATTATTTTTTGAGATTGGTGAAACAGGTTAAATACAAATAATGCATTTAAGAGGTCCAAGCTCTTTTCTTCATTAAACACAAAATATGACATTACTGACCATAGTAGATATTTAGAACAAATACACATCAACTTGATTTTTACTCAGACTTCAAGCAACACTTATTTTTTCCTATACAGTTTGTGCTGATGAATTTCTGTTTTCTACTGAGAAATAATTCACTGACAGAAATGGCAAACATATTAGAAGTAAAGCAATAGTGAGATAATAGGAAAGGCCTTGACATCCTCACCTGTGACAGAAGACAGCATGGTTTCAGAGTTTCTGATCAGGGATTTTGAACAAAGAGCTGAGAAACAGATGGTGAAGCAACTCCAGAGCTGCCTCGCTGCTCTCTTCCCTGCTGTAGCAACAAGCTTGTACACAGTAAGACAACAGACTTGTGCAGGAAGGAAAAACCAGAAAAACACATAAAGGAAAAAACAATATATTTTACCACCACACTGAATTTATCCTCCTGCAATGCCTGTCCACTTCGGAGTCACACTTCTTGAATTAGAACCTGTAGTATTTTCTCTTCTGACCATAAGCAAAGGTACTAAAAACATGTTCATCCAGGACTTATATACTAATTTGAAAAAGACCACTTCTACAGGAAGACAAGGGCCTGTGCTTTTTGGATGTGCTTTTTTTTTCACTATTAAACCACCAATAAGTGCTGAGTCCAGAATTTACCATACTCTTCAGAGTTTGGCTTTTTACTAGTTATGAACATTCATTTTTACTGTATATGAACATTCTGTTTTATAAACAGAATACTTGCAAGATTTACATAATAGTTTCTCTCACAGCTGACCAACACAGTTTTCCAGAGAAATAATTTCCTGATAAAACTAGATGCAATACAGTCATAAACACAAATAAGGAAGCAGTTGTATTTTCACCAACTCCATCTGCCAAAGCAGCAGAAGTGTTAACTTTTTTAAAAAGTAAAGAAATAATAGAATGAACTATACTGATTCCAGATAACCAACATAATACTTTAAAATGTGGTTTTCTTCTTTGCTTGCTTGTTTGCAGCCCTACTAGCTGATAGCTCACATCAGTTCTGCACAGAGCACTGAACGCAGAGCTTTGTTTTTCATACAGGAAATATTTTTCCTCTTATCTTGATACATATTCTCACAGCAAAAGTCAACATTGTGACAATTTGACAGTATCCAATTCACTAGGAAGCTTTTGTATTTATCTCCAAAAAAACCATATGCACCCAAATTTGATTAAACCTGAACCCAGCACAAAGCCTGAACAATGACCATAAGTTTTACCTACAGATCAGCACATGGAAATTTTATTTCTTGCATCATCAAGCCAATTATTGTACTTGTTGAGGCCAAATACACAGACCAAAAGTGCAGCTTCACAGTAAATTTACCCCAATCTAATTGCAGACTGTCTTGTACTGGGCATTGTAAGCCCCCTGCAGACGTCAGCCGGGTCAGCGGGTGATTAACCAACACGTGCCCACACCAGCTCCCATCAGACAGGCAGGGCAGCTCAGGGGGATGTGCAGCTGGTGATCATGTTGGCAGTGGCACAACCATTCCAGGCAGGAAACACAGCAAAGTACAACAGATTTTTGCTTTTTCACAGTCAAAGACAATGAAGCTTTTTCTGTTGTACATGCATTTAACGTTTAGGTTGCCTAAAGCCCAAAGACATCTCACATATCAATGTTCTGACATGCAGAGACACATTTACACTGCTGTCTTTGGAAATAACCAGTAAGGTTATATATCACATGAATTTGATTGAGGAATATTCAGTGGAGATATGGAGAAATTTTATTTTTTTTCTGAAGAACTTTTAAGGTCTACAAAATAAGCTTGTGTTCACTGTTGAACACCATTTCCACATGAAAGAAAAGGGCTTTACTTTATTCTGAACAGTACCTCTAGCTTTTCCTACAGTTAGGTCATTTTTCTAAATCACTAGGCTTTCTCCTTCAGAACATGATCTTGCAGAATCAATTATATCTGCACTGCACAAACTAGTGCTTCCCTCTGTCCCTGAAATCCATGCCAGCCTGCTCACTGGGGCCCCCAGCCAGACAGCTGGAGAGCAGGGCCAGGCTCTCACAGAGACAGTTACGAAACAAGAGAATCTAAGAGGGAAACCTGAACCACACACACCTGTGTGTATATTTGCTCTTATTTCAGTTGAAAACCAGTCATGTCATAACGGGGAGGAAACTGTGAGGGCCTGGCAAGGCCCCTGAAGTACACCTGGGGTAAGCACTCACATTAATGAATAGCAGCTTGAAACCTTAGAGAAGAGACTTCAGAAAAACCTCTTCGGGGCAGTAGGGGTGTGTGTAGTGCTGCTTAAGAAGGGAAACCACTCTAGAGCAGCAACAGCTGCTGAATGGTAGTAGTACCCACCACAGGGAGCTTCAGCTTACAGGAGGTCTCATTGCCCAGCCAAAGAAGTGGCACAGTCTGGAGCTGGAAGGGGCTCACCTTTAAATGCAATGTTACTGGAGGAGGCAGCAAAAAGCCTGTTGTTTAGCAGCCTCTCAAAATGATGTCAGAGAAGACTCGATATTATCTTTGTATTTAGGAAAGCAGAGTTAATTTCCCTATGTTATCCTATTTTTATTCTCTTCCCTTTAAAAGAAATATTGTCAGTAATTGTCATTCATTGAACACTACACACCTTGAATTACTTTTTCCAGCTTCCAAGGTAGAGTACACAGCCAGTGTTTATTAATGACCTCTAGAAAATGAACCCACTCTTGGCTGAAGGGTTCCCAAATACATCTGCTCTTGATGTGGAAAGAAAGAGCAGAGAAATCTTTTTGAAGCAGTTCAATTATTCTAACAAACCTGGTTCACTTGAATAACATTATTTCACCTCAATTTAGTCAAATATTTGGTAAGACAAATCCCCATGAAAAAGGTTTGCCATACAAATTCTTATTATGCTGCACTTTAAGCATTCACCTTTTCCCTATGGAAAAGTGATTTATTTTCCCCTCAGAATATCAAAAGTGAACATATATTATAACAGACTTGATTGGAAGTCAGACATTTACTGAAATATGACGAAAGTCAAACATGATGGAATAATATTAGCAGTTCTCTGGATCAAAGTATCAAGTATTTGTCTGCTCACTCACATGCTGGGAGTTGACACAGCTTATACAGATAAACTGATGTAACTGGCCCTTGCTTGTGAGAGAAATGTTCAACCTGGATTACAAACCTGGCCTAAACAGCCAACTGTAATGGAGTAGTCTAACAGGCTTGCTGCCTTTTTTTTTTTTTTCTTCAGACAAAGCAAAGTTACATCCTCTAGTTCAGACATAAAACCAGTGCATGGTAAAATTCACTATTTTGTATTCCTTTTCTGCAAGGAAGAGAGATGAGTGGTTTGAGTTTAGAAGAGACTGGGATTCCAGAATGATCTACGAGTGACCTCTTGGTTCTAAATGGTTGACATTGAATAGCAGGGACTGTGCTGTAGCCTGGGACTCTCATAGGGACCTCAGTTTAACAGAAGTGTTAGAATACAAAGGGGAAAAAACAACAAAACAAACAACAAACCCTCAACTCCCTGAAGCTACAAAGCTTTTTTGCTGTTTATTATTCTTTCAAAATAAAGCAGAAGCTTCAACTTTCAAAGAAATGGGCACAGTTGAAGTATTTGTTCACTTTGCTGTGTCTGTTAAATCTGAACAGAGGTGGAGATGAGCATTCTGATAACACACCCTCAAACATAGTTCCACTAAAACACCAGAAACTCTCCTAGGTCTTTCTGCTTGATCCTAGTTGCAAGCACACCCTTCTCCTGAGGGAGGAATATAATTAAAGGCACTGTTTTAGAGATAAATGAGTATCACACAGAAGTGAGCCCAAGATGCTTTACACCTTGTTTAAAATCTCTTTCCTATTGGACCTGGCACAGGCAGACTTTCAACCTATGAATCTCATTATCAGAAAGTAGGAGCATATTCTTCATCATAAACTAGAATTGCATCTTAGAGTACACAGTTTCCTTAAAATCAGTGCTAATTCACTTTCCAAAAATAATCCCAATACTCGATCATTTACTGCCAGATCATCCAAACTGAGGTAGGGTTTGCACAAAGTGACCCACTACTGAGGACCCAAAGCAATACTTTCAGGAACACCTGCAAGCTTATCCAATTAACAAAGATTGATGGGGCTGTTCCTTGGGTGACATCACAGCACTGCATGAATCCCTACAAACTCTAGATTAGTCCATGAATGATTTAACCTCAGTTATTATACTTTCTGTGTTATTCAATTTTGAACTTACTTTCCAAAGAGGCAAATACTTAATTCACAGCCCATTAAAAAAACAATACAAATCAGTAACAGTTTTGTAGTAAACAACTTTTACTACACCACTTTTCCCATGTCTTACACACAGCTCTCTGTTCCTGCTTTATTTCCTAAACACCTTTTTGTTGTGTATATAAAATTTTCTCTTTTGCCTCTATGCTTCCTTTTGACAAAAATATTCTTTGTACAGTTTTATAAAACTTGAATTATTGCTAGTTTCAGTAACCACTTTTCTCAGCAGAGATAGAGGGAACATACTCTTGTTCCACTTGTATAGGAAGTTAAGTTTGAGCTGATTATCAGTATTTGTTTAGAGATTTTGATAGTGCAGATAGAGCTTTGTCAGATCACAAACTCAATTAACTAGTAGTGATTAATTCTCAGGCTATGGAATCCAAAAGCTTAGTTTTCAATACCCTGATACACATTAAAACTAATTATTATAACATTTTATTATAGTTCTCAGTTCAAGCAATAGTAGGTTGTTCTTAATATTGCTGTTCTGCTCATTTTAATTAAAGAGTATGCACCGTCTGACAAACATAGAAAATGCCTAGTCATTACTCAAAACAAGTAACTGAAATGATGCCTCACACAGCTCTAGACTGTTTTTTAAAACATGAAGGCACACTGACGGATACTTTTATTGTAGTGGCAACTTTAATTTGAAATACACATTTGAAGTTGACTAACATAAGTAGCAGTAATGCAATTATTTGAAACACCTCTTATCTAAAAAGTACATGCTAAATTTCCATAGCAACACACAGTTCCATAACTGCATGAATCTGAGGGGAAAAGATTTCTATCCACATAGTCACACTTCTCAAATACAAGTTATAATTTTAATCCCAAGATCTAATTATGTTTAAATCACCTGAAAGTAGGATTGTGGATATACATACTGTTGCCTGGTAAATAGATACAATGCACCAAGGATTTAAGAATTTGCTTTGACAAAGTAATTTCTTTCATTTCCTCCAAAAATGATTTTTAATATGAACATTTGTAGGACACTAGAGACCTGTGCTAGAGACTGTGAGATTCTGGCACCTCATAGTCCTCTATTTAATATCATTGATCATCTTCCTCTTGAGCAAGAATTAAAATGAGGAAGACTTGTCTACTGGCAACAATACTTCTTGCACTACGTACTTGTCAACTTTATGTAGTTAGATGGGAAAACTCCTGCAGGCAGACTGATCCCAGCTGCAGCTTCCCAGAGTGCCCACCAAGCCAGTAAGGTTGCCAGCCACCACAACCCTGCTTCATTCTAATTTCAGTGCTGCTCCTTGCACCTCTGCTAATGTACTTCACAACAGCCTCTTCATTTCACTGTTCTCATAGAATCATAGAATGGTTTGGGTTGGAAGGGATCCTAAGTTCCAATCTCCCTGTCCATGATACTTCCAGAAATGGGGTATCCTCAGCTTCTTTGGGGAAGCTGTGCCAGTGCCTCACCACCCTCACAGGAATGAATTTTCTTCTAACATCTAATCTAGATCTCCCCTCTTGTAGTTTAAAACCATTTCCCTTGTCCTGTGATTAACTGGACATGTAAAGAGACACTCTCCCTCTCTCTAAGCACCCATATAAACACTGTAAAATTTCAATGAGGTCTCTCTCCTGGAGTCGCCTCCTCTCCAGGCTGAACAACCTCAGCTCTGTCTGCCTTCACAGCAGAGGTGCTCCACCCCCAGGTATCTTTGTGGCCTCCTCTGGACCTGCTCTATCAGATTCATGTGTTTCTTGTGCTAAGGACCTCAGACCTGGACACAGCACTTCAGGTGGGTTCTCATAGGGTGACAATCCCCTTCCTTGACCTGCTGGCCACTCCTCTTTTGATGCAGCCCAGGATGCTGCTGCCCTTCTGGGCTGTGGGCACACACAGCTGGCTCATGTCCAGCATTTCATCCACCAGAACCCTTTCATCTGCCTTCACTCTCTGAGTTCTTCTCCCATCCTCTGCTCATGTCTGGGGTTGTCCCAACCCAGGTGCAGCACCTTTCGCTTGGATTTGAACCTCATTGGGTTCATGCAGGCCTACTTCTCAAGCTCCTCAAGCTGTTGC
>JAOXXN010000120.1:25673394-25696241 GCA_026770055.1 Myrmophylax atrothorax
GGCCAGCTGGGGGTTGGTCTCTTCTCCCAGGCACTCAGCAATAGGACAAGGGGGCACAGGCTCAAGCTCTGCCAGGGAAAATTGAAGTTGGAGATCAGAAAAAAATTCTTTTCAGAGAGAGTAATCAGGCATTGGAATGGGCTGCCCAGAGAGGGGGTGGATTCACCATCCCTGGAGGTTTTTAACCTGAGATTGGCCGTGGCCCTGAGTGCCATGATCTGGTAAAAGGACTGGAGTTGGACCAAGGGTTGGACTTGATGATCTCCGAGGTCTTTTCCAACTCAATCGATTCTATGATTCTATGAAATGCCCCTGGCTGTGTCACAGACAGAGATGCTGTCAGCCCTTCACCACGGTTATTGGAAGGGTGAGCACAGGACACAAAGGTGCTCCATTCCTCCGCCACGAGCCACTAAATCTGTGCACTGAGGTGCTGCAGCAGAAATACAGAGGAAATAAGAAAAAAGAAGATGGAATATTCATGTGTCCCACACAACCATGCAATATAGAAAGCCAGCAAAGCTACGCACAGGCAGAAAGCTGAGCTGTGCCTGGAAAGTGCAGGAGCCATGGGACTGCTCTGGGCTGTGCTGAACTGTGGGCCACTCCCAGCTCCAAACACTGCCATGGAGCTGTCCATGGGAATACTGGGAGCAGGGAATGGCACTTCCCAGTAATTTGCAACTCAGGGGTTTTCACTGCTAGACATTGCATCCCCATCCAGACACAAAACACTCACTTCCAGAAGCTATTTTGGGCAGAATGGGATCTGGGCCTGTATCTCTCAAATAGACTCAACTAAATTTTTGGATGGGATGGGTTGTCTATCAAAAATTCAAAATCTGGATGTAAGAACAAGAGCTGCAACTAGTTTTGACTGCTATCAGCATACCTGAACTGTGCTCCTACCATTAATCAGATGTTTAAAAATAAAGTAGTATTTATTGATACATGAAGCAGTCTGGATTTCTCTGATTTATTGTTAGTTCCTTCACAAACCCACAAATTTTAAAAAGTCTTTAAGCATCAGCCCTTTTTGTCTACGTTGCAAATGCTCACATATCTAAGCAGTCACACTGAAATCAGTATGACTGCATAGCCCCCCTGAAGATGCTCATATGCAAGTTGAACACTTTTTTGCCAAGTGTTGCATTTCCTGATGTCCTGTTTAGATGGGAAGTTTCAGGCACTCATCTTCTCTCAGTTCCTTTTAAGACTAGAAGCATTAAAGGAGAGTTTATGAACATTTCCAACAGCTCCCTAGAGAGCACATGCTAAAGATTAGTGGTATCTTCTTTTCCACTCAATTATAGAATTTAGCTAGGAGAGATTTTGAAGGAGCTGTTTAAGCACTTAATACCAAAGTTTTAGGGGGCAATTTTGGGAAGTATAGATATAGCTGTAAATCTGTGCTACTCCTACTTCATTTTAATTTAGAAATAGATAGTTAATAGAATAGTAAAGTCCTTAACAAAGGAAATAAAATGGCTTTTTAAAATAGAATTTTCTTCACTTAAAATTCTTACACACAAAACAAGAGCCCCTATTAGAAAAATGTGGTTTAGGATAATACACTTATTTAACTCAAGCTCTAAAAAGGACAGATAATTCCCCTCTCCTTATAAACACAAAATTTAAAGGGCAGCATTGTAGTTATTCAAGCTGTTTAAACTGAGGCATGTTATGCTGATTACAAACAGTGTAATAATTTCTTTTAACAAATTTGTAATTCTAATCAGCATTGGCTTTCTGTCAAGTACAGTAATTAGGGTAGTTGTCGATGTCCACCCCATTATTCTTCTTGATAATGGCATTATTTAAACATCAATCAAACATGAATGTTCTATTTTTACTTGGAGAGCAGTACATTAACATGGAGAATGTGCTGTTATAACCCTCATAGTGCTTGAAAAAATGGATCTCAACAACCAAAATGATCTACCCAAACACCTGCACACAGATGGTCATGATTAACAGTTTCAAGAGATATGTGTGGCCATCTTCAGGTAGCTAAGGGGTTTCAATTAGTCCTTAAGGTACTGAAGACCTAGAAATGGGATAGAAATCCTTGAAGCAAATGCTCCAAAGTTCTAATAGTATAGATGAGTTCCAGTGAGACCACATATCACACCAAAATGCCTGGCAAAGGCACAGAGCTATTTCCCACTCTGCTGAAACAGCAAGGACCTTCCCTGGTGCAGGAGGAGGAAGGTACAAACCCCAAAGTTTTCTTGTCTGCTGTGGCATCTGATGATTTGCTGAGAACCATCTCTGTCACTGATATACTATGCCAAGCAGACTAATGAAGTCTATCATATTTGTGTTATAAATGCAGACTGTACCTACGTGCAAACATACATTTTCAGTTGGGTAAATATGACTCCTAATGGAAAAGACAGAAACCAGGAAGAGTGACAGGAAAATTCCATATTTCTCTGCTTAGGAACTGAGCTAACCTGCAACTGTGTTGTGGAAATGCAGCTTGAAAAATGCCATGCATATTTGGGGCTTGGATCCTTTGCTAATATCATTTTCAAGTACATTTGGCTGGGGATGAATGGGATGCACAGAGCTCTAATTTAGTCTTTATGTGTGTACTGAATACACTACTTTAGTTACCACCCACGTTATTTTCAGCTAATTCAATACCTTACAAACCATCTTTCTTCTTTTAATATATTCTAAAGTACATTTAACTATCTTAATACACAAATCAAATCTCTTCAGAGTGCAATAAAAGCACAATATAGCAGGTCTAACACATAATCAAAGATGATAACCACATATTTAAAGGTGGAAAATGAACTCCTATAACACTTGCAAAACTCAGTCAGCATCCAACATTTCAGGACAAAACAAACGTGCAGTCTAAATTCATTCACCCTGACAAATATTCAGTAGGTGGGCTGTGCTTATCCAAGAAAAATCTAATTATTAGTACAGATAAAAGGGAAAGACAGATCTGTAAACCATTCAGAAATTCATGAACAATAGATTTCATGTACATTTTTATCACACACCTCTCATAAAAAATTACTTCAACAGAAATGAAAGCACATTTCATTTAGAAAAATAGAGTAAAATTTATGTCCACTCAGAGTGTTAAAATACCATACTGTACCTGTAGAAATAACTATTAATAAACAGATTTACATAGTTTCACTTAGATAGCATATTCTAATTACAGATTAGGGTAAGAAATTCGCCTGTTGACTGAATACACTCTTTGATCTTTTTCTGGTGACTTTTCTGCATAACAACATAAAAGCATTCTACACAAGGCATTCTCCTTTGGATTTCTACAAAAATATTCACTGACAACGAGGATATGCACATAAAATAAGGGCATTTTAAAGAAAATAATTACCTTCAGTATGGAAATGACAGGAAGTATGGAAAATGACAGAAGGTAAAGAATAAACACATAATTTCAATTTCTAAATTTAGCTATGAGAGCTGAAAGTCAGACACTATGCACTACTTAAATTCCTAATGCATTTGCAGAGCTAGCAGCAGAACTCCAAAGGGGCAACCTCCTACAAGTACAGGAACTTAGAGGAGATAGCTCTGAAGTATGGGACAGGTGAATACTTCAAATGTCCAGATGTACCTGAGCACCAATTTCCCTCTTAAAAAATTTATATTTAGCTAACCTGAACAAGTAAACCACGACAACACCACTAACACCTTCAAACCTTTAACATGAAGTGCAATAATTGTTCTAAAGTAGAAAAATACTTGCAGAGAGTTTAGAAATCTTTGCCAGGAATAGGTTCCTTATAACTAATTTCTCCACCACCATCTCCCAGGTGTTTCCATAAGGAGTTCTGACTCTCACTCCATCCAAAAGAATTGCAAAAATCTTTAATCAGGTGTAACAACTGTCATGGGAAATCTTTTGGGGAAAAAAAGGACTTAGTCTTTGAAAGATCTGTGGAAATATTACAACTATTGAAAAAAATGGAGCTACTGCAACTTACCCACTGCACCAGTGCTTGGGAAGCACACGGAATTCTCTGCATCCGTCCCAACTTAGATGTAACCTCAGGAGTGGCTGTTTGCAGGAACAGGAGAATCAGTCAAAGGCCATGAGTACAGCACTGGTGATTGCTGGGAAAAGCTCTGCTTTGGAAAGCAGTAAGGTCACAGAAAACCTAAGACAACATAAAATGCAATTAAAATATTTAGGCATAGGAAAAGATGATTTTCTTACCATAGTATGACTTCTACCATTGCATACATACATTTCTACCTTTACCATGTAAAGCCTATGATCAGAAATGAGGGCAAAATTATTCCTCCAAATCTCATTCTTCCTCCATTTTACCATAAGTTAGAAACCTCTTGACAATATACTATTAGAAATCTCTAAACAACTGACACATGCCATTCTCTTTCTCCAATTCTCTTGCAGGGATATCCACCCACAGGTAATTTAGAAGTTTATTAAAGGATGACATGCCATGGTACTAAGGATTAAGTATGCTCTAGAAAGAAGGACTCCAACTTCTAGTACCTTTGAGAAGTAGGTGAATGACTAGGTGTGTCTCTGAACTGGAGGAAATGTTGTAACTGCAAATTTCCAACCATTTCTATGAGCAACACATGGTTCCACAATCCCCAGCCACGTGCTGGGTAAGAGGTCAGAACTCTTTCCAATACTAAAGGATTACTTTGAGTACATCACTGAGCAACACCAACGAATTATCACATGTACCAACATGTCCCTGCCACACTTAGGTGATCAAGGCAGTGACCCAGAGTTCACTACTACCTACCAAATACACCCATAAACTAATTATGGATTCCAGTTTAGAGAGACAGCAACGACTCCTCCTTTTTTTACGTACACTGTATCCTGAGAAACATCACAGTCTAACAATTGTCATTTCATCTGGACATATTTCTTATGATGATGTAATTCCAGGAATGGCATTTCTGTTTTCAGGAAAGGTCAACGTCTGTACTGTAGCAGAGACAAACTAAAACAAGGGAAAAGGCTGACCTTTAGGAGTGTGGCCACAACTGTTCTGAGCTTACCCACACAACAAAGGAGGGAAACATGAAACATGCCCTTGTGTGCTCTTATGACTTAGGACATTAAACACATTGTCAGTAGCTGCTTAATGGGAAAAGCTGCCATTGGAGGGAACAGGCTTTAGATTATCTTTCAGCTAAACAGGCCTCATCATGACATGCATTTCTGCTAACTCTGGAATGCTGTGTGAAGGCACACAGCTTACAACTTCGTTTTGATGCTGTGTTTTAAGTTCAGGACATTCAACTACTTCAAAACACAGACCAAATACATAGAAATGAAAGCAAAGCTCAGTTTTCTAAAAAAAATTGATAACTGAGTCAATAAACTACGAATCACTGTCCAGCATATGGATTTCAGTTGCCTGGACTGAAATAAAAAGTCAATTAAAAAAATGCTGTTCTGTCATGTGTTACTGAAGCTAGTGGAATTAATATCAGAAAATCTTCCTTTGAAATCATGTTAATAAAGGATTACTGTAGCATCAATTTTGCATAATATTTTATTTATGAGCTTATAAATGACAATATTAAAACTCTTAATCAGATAAGGCGTTTCTGTTGTTTGAAGGAAAATACTACAGTAAAAACATATCCCAGTTGTTAAATCAGCAATCCACCCCTGAAACCAAAGCCATCATCAGTTGTCAACTTGTCAATAGTTATAATGCTGCTGGGAATAAAACGTTTCCAGTACTACTAATATCACCATTTCAATAGCTCATTTAGAAGAAAAAAGCCTTATTATTTTATCATTGCTTGAGTAAGCTCGTCACCACTGAGAATTTATTACTTTAATTACAAAAAGTGTTTCAGGTTATTTCAGGACTATTGAAAAACTATTTCTCTACAAAGGTGCAGAGATACTTTCATATTTATGGATATATAAAAAACAGTTTAAGAATTGTTGATGGTGTAAGTTTAAAAAACACAGATTAACAGACTCATTTTTCAGTTTCTTGCAAGGCAACTGCTGTCATTGGCCTGATTTCAGAAAGTCACTGAAAAAGGAGTGCAATTTCAAAGGTTACCATCTTGAAAGTAAAAGAAGGTAATTATTCAACAGAGTAAGAGTGCTTACTCTGCCTCCCTTTTAGATACCAATTAGGCATGCTGTCTCCATATTTTCAGGCAAAAATAAATCAATGAAAGCAATATTTTTGAAAACATGTATCTGACATAATGAAAAAGGAGTAGGAATAGACCCTGCGGTCACTAAAACAAAACCCAAATTGCTACCCTCAATAAATGTACTATTAAAAACAAAGGAGGGGGGGAAAGCAAGAGAACTAGAGGTGTCAAGCAAAAAAGACAACCCCAAACACAATCACTGCTCTGTTTCAAAGGTCTAGACATTGTCATCTCACTGATTACACACATTCCCATTAATCCATAAATTATTTTGGGGTAGATAAGACTGGCTGACAGAATTTCAAGAGCAGCAATAGTTAGGAGTCACTGAAGTATTTGTTAAAAGCCACTAAAAATAAGACCAACGTAAGTAAAATATCAATATACTTTTTAAGGGGAGAAAAGAGAAGTAAGTCTGAAACCTTCGAATCTACATGAGAAATGCAATAAGCTTGGACCTTATTTCTATCTGGAAATAGCATTTATAAGTAAGGAGCACAGTCAGTTCCATGCAATTAAGCTGTAAATGATACAGCCATACATCCAAGCAGTATGGTTTTTTCCCCTTTAACTCTTAGGAAGGGCATGAAGAACTTTTAATCATGTGCCTATAAATTCCTTCTAATTTCCAAGCATATCATATCATATTAAAAACATTTAATAGGCTGAGTTTAAAAGAGGAAAATAAATGCCAGTCTGGAAATATTGAGAGTAACATATACCAAGGAAGTAATTAAATCTCAACATTATTTATCAAATCCTGAATCACTTCCTCCATTGTTGGGTTCCTTATGAAATAACTCAATTTAACAGTGTTTCACAGACTGGCATCTTCCCACACAGAGAACACTGTTCCAAGTTATTTTACTAGCAAAACTTCGCAAGAGATTTCACATTCATTTGCATGTGTCTGCGACTCTTTCCTTCACTGATGACACACTGAAGAGTTTTAGTTTTGAAAAGAAGTTACTTTCTGTAATACTGTGCATGATATCATTGCCAGCAATTTCTGCTCATTCTTGAATGACAGTGAGCACTGACCCCCTGGGGTAAGCAAAGGTGAGCCTGGGGTCAATGGAAAGCAGATGAAAACAATTCAGGAACTGGGTATTCCACTAAGTTTCTTACCACTTGAAGATGAAGTATTCTGTCACAACAGATCCAAACAGCTGAAAAACTGGTAGTCTGTGTAAAACTGAATTTCAGAAAGGATTTTGAAGCATAACATTCTGCAAAATCAGCTCAACCAAGTGTTCATGGACTGCTCATTCAAGTGATTATAATGAAGCTGAACAGTTTACAGGGTGTCTCTGCAGTAAATTCTATTACATTTCAGCATTTGACATAAATAGATAAAAGCTGATATGCAGTTGATGAACTATTTTTTCCTGAGGGCCTTAAGTTTCCAAAATCCATTAAGACTTTCGAAAGCCCAAGATCTGTCCCAGCTTAATTATCTAAGGGAGTGAGTCATTTGACAAAACATCTCTCTGATTCATAATCTACTTGCATAATTTAAAAACTGCTACTGCTTATCCAGCCTACACCACTACTGGTGTAGGTGTGAAAGAATATGTGTAATAGTTGTGTTGGCAGACTCTCGAGTAATACAAGAGAGGATTATTTTCTCATGTCTTTAAATCCTAATTTATAAATATATGTGTGCATATATGGAGAAAGAGATCAAAACTGTCTTACCATACAGAGCTTTTAGTCTAAGGTTTACTATCAGTACCTTATCAACGAAGAAAAAAACCCAAACACTTGATTATTAGACTAGAAAATAGGCATGCATAATATCAGTCTTTTCCTTCTTGAACACTCCTAAAGAATTAATAATCAAGACACACTTATTTTAGTCAACTGCAACTCTCAAAAATTAATTTCTATTTTATTTTCAAATCTAAAAAGAGAAAAAGCAAGCCCATATATTCTAGAATTACCATGAATATAGCTCTCACATACATGGAATTTCATATATTTATAGTGAGTTTTGAGCATTATCATTTCAATCACATTTCCATACGTACAGTGGTTTGGGCTGGGATAGTTATTTTCTTCCCAGTAGCAGGTTTGGGGCTGTGTTCTGGATTTGAGACCAAAACAGGCAAACATGGGCATGTTGCAGCTGTTGCTGGGGGCTCTTACAGAGCCGAGGCCTTCTCTGCCCATCAGCAATGCTGGGGCTGCATGAGAAGCAGGGAGGGGACACAGCGGGGACAGATGACCCTACCTGGCCAGAGGGATATTGCACACCATTCCCCCAGCAATAAAAGCTGGGGGAAGAACAAGGAAGGCAGGTGAGTGTCCAGAGTTAAGGCATTTGTCTTCCCAAGTAATCATTACAGTGGTGAAGCCCTTCCCTGTTGGGAAGTAGTGTCTGCATTACTGTGCTCTATATTGGCATGCTGGGTATCTCTGATACATTTTACAGGTGTAAAAACCCCCAAACAATTCCATTTCCTCCTGTTAAGCCTGTACTGAGCAGGCAGTACCTTCTACTACTTATTCCTTATGAAAATTATTAGGCATAAGATTCTCCAAGATTGCTCATTATCTGGACTCACCTTATGAGGCAATCCTAATAGTACCAATTGGCTTACAAGAAAAAGTTGTCCATAATAATAAATAAATAAATTTAAATAATAATAATTTTAAAAGATTGTCTAAAATAATGAGGAAAAAATACGGAAACCAGTGACTAAATTCCCAGAATTTTAATACAGGCATATATGTAATACTACATAGTTTTCTTGGCTTTAAACTAGATTACTAACTAAATTGTAAGTGTTTATGCTTCTGTTACCACAAACTATTTTTACCTCAGTTTGAGCTTACTGGGTTCATCAGTGCCGAGAGCAGTATTTAGACTTTCCAAGTTCTGGCAGCTAAAACAGCAGCTCAGCCTCCTCTAGGTCTCTGTGGCTACAGTGAGACAGCAGCTCCTCCAAGGCAAGTTGGCTTTAACCCCATGTCCTCTGGAGGGTGATTCAGAGTCATCCTCCATCCCGTCATTGCCTGTCTGAAGTGGCCTGTGAGGCTACAGTCTCTTAGACACCAGTTAGATGTTTAAATATAGATACATGAACTGTTTTCTTGCACCCCCAAAAGTGCTTAAATTACTTTCTGTGAGAGGACATGGACAAGAAATGAGGAGGACTTCATCTCTTCTACCTTCTTTAAATTACTGCTCCCGAGAACAAGATAAAATGGAACTGTAAGTGTCTAGTTAAAAGAAACAGCAGGAAATAATTTTGGGTTAGCACAGTTCAGAGAGTAGCTTGTGCTTAGAATTATGATTTTCTGTGTATAGGTAAATACTGTGCTCTGTGCTTTGTACTTATTCATCAAAGCTTCATAAATTTTTAACAGATAATAAACATTTAACCATTTAAGAACCCTAATATTCCTCATTACTATAAAAGAAAATAATCTCTGTAATACAGATTTGGGTATATTCTACCTGTTTACAACCTTCGTTCTTACACAATTTCTGTTTTGTTTGCTTCACTCTCTCCTTTTGTACACTGCCAGTATAATAAAAATTTGCAAGTGAATCATGGACTTGGAAAAGCAGTCAATGACTTCTAAAATTTCCCAGGAACTGTCTGACGTCACAAGACTCAGCACATTTTAATTTCAAGAACAACGAAACCAAGGCAAAAATAGATCTTTCTAAGCAAAGCACAGCATACTTCATTCCAGGTTATACTTCAAATGATGCAACTTCTACAGCAGTCATCTCTCATTTATCCCTCACAGGATTTTAACTATTGTAATCTCAACATTTCCAAAAGATGTCTGTACTTTGGACAACTTTCTTTTCTAATTACCTTTCTCATCTATTTGGTATCAACCAGCCCTAGAGAACAGCGAGACTAGAGTGTGTGCTGGTGAAGCTTCGGAATTCTGAGCTGCACAAGGCAGTTTTCCATGAGTGCCTGGAGAAGACATTGCTACACCAAACACAACTAGAGTCGCATTTGTCTATACAATACACAACATCATTCCAAGTCAGGTGAGGGATTTGTGGGCCAAGAGACCTTTCCTCATCTGTTGTCAACCCTCAGCAGTTTATTTACTCTGAGAGGTTACGATCTGTTTGGCTTCTGAACTTGCAGCAGCTCATGTTCTAAAGGCAAAGCTGTGCATGCCGAGTGTTGGGTGAGCAACTGGGCCTCCACAAGGGATTTCAGAGAAACAGAATAGTCCTTTAGAAACAAAACAGAGCCTTACAACACCCAGTGCATTTGAAGGCAGTCCCCATTTAAAAGGTTAGCAAGTTTTAGCCGAAAACAACTTGAGTCTTCAGGCAGGGATTAAAGTAATGGTGAGTAGATGGAGAAATATTATCTTACAGCTACCACACATCAGAGACAGCCACCACAGTCCCAAAAAGGACTTTTGCCTAAGGCTGTGCCTAAATTCCCAGTCCATATCTTCAACAAAAAAATAATCTTGGAATGATGGTCCTCAAAGGCACAGATAAGTTAAACAGGAAGATATCTATGGCTGGGGAATGCCTCACCATTTCATATTTTTATTTTGCATTGAAGAAGCTGTAATCACAGTCAAAGAATGAATAACATGGAAAGAATTATCTTCTGTTCTTGAAATTCAGTTTAGATAGGCTAACTCATAGGTGTCAACAGCATGCAGTATCATACTTTTAATAGAACTTTTAAAATGAAAGTTTTTATCGAAAACCTGACACTCTGAAAAGTGAAAAAGTATTTTAAAATAATTGTTCTTGTAAATGACATCAGGGAATTTTTAAAAAAATTTCCTCTCTGTATGTCCCCTTAAAATATGCAGTATCACTCCAGGATTTGGAAATCGACAAAAAGAATAAAAATACATCAATTTATTGTGTTCTGTGGGGTGGTTTTACCCATGGCAGGCAGCACTTCATTGTCTGCAGTTTGACATTCAATGGTTGTTGTTGGATTTGGGGTTTTGGTTTGTTCTGGTTTAAATACTGCCTGCTACTTTAGAGCACAAGTAACACGTATAGGTCTCAAAGAGCTTTAAGAAATAGAGAATATTTTGTGTGAATGGTAAGTTTTTTGTTTTATTCACTTGCCATTCAAGGAGGCACAGCCAGTGTTTCTGAAATGACTACAGCTGAAACTATTGTTTTGCTTGGTGGAGTGGAAGGCTCCCTAATTTTCTTCCAAATGATAGTGATCAGGTGCTAAACATTACAACACTCTAGTTATTTCATAATTAGTCTGGATATCACGTAGAAAAACATGAAACATTACTTCATTGTGATCCCTTTTAAGAAGGAAAGCAAGTCTGCCAACAGTCTTGGCTTCTGCACGTCTTGGCACTTCAGGGCTCCCTGCTCCACATACCCACAGCCTTTGCTGGTTTATTCGCCTTTCAACTCTCTCTTGCTGAACTTCATTTTCCTCTGAAGTGTTTCTAGTGCTGTTTAAAGATAAATAAGTTGTAGTCAAACATTTAGCATGAAAGGGAAACTCTTGCACTATTATGATAAGCAGATTAATTGTCCAAAAAGTCAGCCTTTGTCCACAGGTGACCCACAGCTGCACTCCCTTCTGCACGAAACTTCCGATCTGTGCTGTACCAAGTTAATGGCCAAATTCTCACAGGCTTCTTTTCAGAGTAGCTATTTCCTTACAGTTGAGAAACACAGGAATTTTAAATCTTAAGGTACACAGAATTTCATCAATGATGTTATTAAAAATTAAGGAATTTATAAAGTGCATTCTGATCACACATTAAATTTTAAGCCATAAGATTTCTTTCAATGTTTGCATCCTTTAATATATTGTAAAATTATCAAATACTGATAATTGTAAATATTAAAAACCAACTCTATTTAATGAACTACAGCTTCCTAAGCATTTCTAGAACACATGGTTGCTTAATTACCATGATCATCATTACTTAATTATTGCACAAAGATGTTGCAGCAGATGAAAAATAAAGTTATCATTGCTGATTTAAGCAGAGAAGTTTGCTTTCTTTTTTCATCACTGCTATCAGGATAGAGGTGGTAAGACATTGGGGATTCAAACTTCCAGGTAACACAGATGCCACTCATTATTCCCAAACTGCACCAAATGAAGATGGATATAAAGACTAACAGAACCTCTAAGAAGTGCAAAGGTCTACAAATAAGAATTTGGACTTAGGTTTTCCAGGAATAAATGCAAACATATAAATTTAAACCCCATGAAATAATTCTCATGTTTATATTTAACCATTTGTATAAGGGGAAGCAAAAGTACAGTGCAATTTCAGTCAGTGGAATGACCCAATTTATTAACAACTTGTTTGATTATCAAGTAACTATAGAAGAAAGATATTTGATCCTTATCTATTTTTCAAAAGTTCCCCCCCCCCCCAAATATCCAAAGCACAAAAAAAGTCTTTCCTATAATAGTCCATCAAACAAGTTTTTTCCCCTAAGAATGTGCATTGTTATGAGCAAGAGGCTGTCTGCCAAAGTCTTGCCATATGTAATGTTAATAGAAAAATAAATTACTGGTATTGAAAGACAGACCTGACAATCCCACCAATTTTTAGCGTTCCCTGTGTTATCAAATGATTTGCCATTTAGAACTGTGACATAAAATGCCTTCCTTTAAAAGAAATTCCTGCAGATTAATTTCTGCAGCTACAAATGCATGTGTGTGATAAATACAGCTGCTTGCTAATCTCCAGTGCTAGACTAGCTAAGGATATTAATTTCTTAGAACCAGCTAGAAACAAAGTGTCAGTCTCTGTTGGAGTCCACATTTCCACCAAGCTAAGGGTGCCACCATTGCATTTCCTGTATGTTTACAGCCCTCTTACTGAATCTCAGGGTCAAAAATTTACTGATACTTTGTGTCTTTATCCAAAAATAACCATTAGATTTGCACCTAGAAATAGGTTCACGATAGTAACAAAAATTGTGTTTCAATGCTTTCAGAAGCGAGAGCTCAACGACTCTGGTGGAAATAAAATAAAGGCATCTCAGAAGAAAAGTTAAGGAAGGATCTATAGCATAAAGAGAATCAAAACAATATTCTTCAAATTCTAACTAATTATTTAAGCATAAAATTTAAGATTTTGACTGAGTTTCAAAAGCTATCCTCAACATTATTACTGCAACTAAATGCCCACTGAAAATAATAAGAAACGAAACATGCATCTTCAGAGTTTCTCTAATCCTAAAGGATACAAAGAATATTTAATCATGTTTCTAAGCTTTCTACTCTGCTACCTTCTCAGCCTGTCTTGTTTTGGTACCATGTTTACAAATAAAAACAGGTTTAGCTTGCCTAGAAAAGATTACTAATACGAAAAAAAAGGAGGGGTTTTGTACTATTAGGATGTAATATTATTTCAATTTAAAATTAATAATTTAATCTGATGGTTACACAGGAAATTGGAAAATGTTTTTGTAAGACCAGATTTTTATCCACAGTGATTAATTTTCCCATTTTCACTTACAAGTTGAATCAAGCACACATCAGAAACTGCCCTTGATTCTGATAGTGTTTATTATTCTGTTTTATGTGTCTGCAACTCATTTTACTTAGATAAAGCAATGGAACTGTAGCTTTTAACTTTTCTATCTCTAAATAACAGAAAGGTTTGTTCAAATGTAAAATCATGTGAGAGGTGAAGTCTTGCATATAAGGAATAAAACAGTTGAAACTTCAGGTTTATATAAACCTTCAGATTGATATAAATGTCAACATTTTAAGTACCATTACTCACTCCTTGCTTTAGTCATCAAGACAGCTCAACTGCAATTTTTTCCTTCACACAAAATCAATTCACATAGTATATGGGAAATATTTCAAATCCCATTATTCTTATTAATGTACGAAACAATTCCATACATGAAATCACTGTAGGCAATATATTTATTAAATTGCATAAATTAGCATGGTAATAAACTTCTGAAAAAGCTTCACAAGACATCTCCCAAATACATCTCTTAATAAAAAATGGCAACTTAAAAAAAAATTCCAGATAAAAATGTTTTATAAATACATGTGTATGGATCACGGGTGGAGGTGTGGGGTTCTATAGCTCATTTTCATAGAATCAGAGAACAGTTGGCCTTGGAAGGGACCTTGAAGCTCAGCCAGTTCCAATTCCCCTGCCAGGGGCCAAGACCCTTCCCCTATCCCAGGCTGCTCAATCCCCATCCAGCCTGGCCCTGAACACTTCCAGGGATGGGGCAGCCTCAGCTCCTCTGGGCCATCTGTTTCAGTGCCTCACCATCCTCACTGTGAAGAATTTCTTTGTAATATGTGCTCTAACCCTGCCTTCTGTCAGTCTAAAGCCATCGCCCCTTATCACTCCATGCCCCTGAGTGAAGTCCCTCTGCAGATCTCACGTAGACCCTACAGGCCCTGGGAGGTGCGAGAGGTCTCTCAGGACCCTTCTCCTCTCCGGGCTGAACAGCACAACCCTCTCAGCCTGTGGTTTTAGGGGGTTTATGTACAATGCAAACTACACTACCCAAGCTCTCTGTGTACCACCTCACAAAACAGAGGGAAGAATTTCCTTGCCTTTTCTACAGACAAGCTAAACATACAGGATAGGAGGGAAAACAGCACAGTGAAAAAAACAGAGGCACTGCCATGTTTGCCATGGAATAGGAGTCAGTTCCGGAAAGCTGGGAAAAGCACAAGCCTTTGAAGGTGACCACTGTGCTTGGATGTGGATTGGGTTGATTTGTTTAATAAAACTTAAAGGTAAAGCTTTGGTGAAATCATGCCTAATGTGTCAAGCACAGTCTGATCTGAAACTTCCATACTATTTTCTTTAAAGGAATCCTTTACATTTCAATTTCTACTTGAATGAGATTCATCCAAACTTGAAAAGAAGGCAAATCAGTTCTTGCCAGGTGACAAGGACTGCAACAAGTTTAAAAATCAAAGAGAAAACTTTTATCACCTGCCTTTCTCTCTGTGGAAGTTATGAATATGCTGAGGAGCAGGACATGAAAGAGAAACAAATTAAAAATATGCTAATATATTGTATTTCTTTTCTGATATGGCAGGAAGTATGCAGCTTGGATAAATCAAACTACACAACATAATTAAAACCCAAATGTAACAATCAAATGATGACTAATAGAGAATGATAAAGAGTTCATAAATAGGAAGCATTAAACACACTAATTAGTACATCAGAAGCTGCAAGAGAGCTGTGTATCTTAAAAGTAAATGTCTGCCTCACCTCTTCAGTAAGAAAACACTCATATAAGCTTATGATTAGTTTATGTTGAAAAACATCTTCTCTTCCTTTAATTGCTAATGAAATAGTTGAACTTAAAAGCCTGAGCAAATTATTAATAATCTACCATTTCCAAGTTAACAACCTTGTCTTGATTGATGGCCTGCTCTCAGGAGCTATTTTTAAAGTACCTGTTTAGATTACTACTTTTTAAAGGCCCTCACAGTATCTTTGTCTTCACTCTTGGGCTTCTCAGAAGAATCTTCCCAAAGTCACGAAGCATTTTTGGTTTATTTGGCTTATTCTCACAAAGGATTTCCAAATCAGTTCAGAAGTGAGGTGGCAGTTAGGGTTCTATTCGTAACAAAACACTTCAGTGTAAAGGAGAGTATTCTCAAAGAAAATGAGAACTTTTGTTAATACTCTCAGGTTACTTACAATATCTTATTATACATTTGTTGCTATTTCAGACTTTGAAGTGCATAAAACAATGATAAGCAAGATTATTAATTTACGTATGTATTCTACAGTTATTGTGTCCCTTGCAGAACATTGAAACAGAAGTGAAAGCAAGAATCTGTAAAATACTAAAGCACTTTAAAATACACTAGAAGCCAAAACAAACAGAAAATTTTTCTGAAGGATGAAATGTGAGCCAGAAACAATAATTAAAAAAACCAATAACCTGAGCAATCACAAAATATCACAGAAAGAAGCTGAACAGGAAAAACAAACAAACCAACCAACCCTCAACTATCAAAAGAGAAGTACAGGTTTCACCAAGGAAAACAAAAAATCTGCTGAAGTTGGGAAACTTGTGATCTCCCTACACTGCTCTGAAAGCAGCACTCCAAGCCCATCCCACAGACACACCTGCACCAGGCACACAATGCTCAGGGAATTGTTTCTGGAAAGCCAAGAGCTCAGCATTTAGGGCTGAAATCCCCACTCAGACTGAGGCCGAGTGAGCTCTGCTAACCTGGGCCACAGCAAAATTTTCATTCAAACCATTAAAAAGCCAAGCACTGAAAATCGCCATACAGAAATATATGGCACAAGAAACTCAAGGACTCAATACAGAACATATGAGAACATAAAGAGGGATCCCAAGTCTATTTAAAACTGATAATTTGAGGTCTTCAATATAATAGTGTTTCTAGTTTATGTATTCAGTACTTCTTTTTCTGGGATACTACTCACAATTATTTGAAGAATAGCACACAGAAAGAGCCAAATGTCTTGTTGAACAAGTAATAAAGCAGAAATTGTAAGTATCCTAAATACTCTTGCTGATTTAAATCTTTGTGACAATCCCTTTTGAGGCAGGAAAAACATTTGTATAAATTCATTTAACTCTTCTTCTTTATTCTTCTGGAGCAAAACCCGTGACATGAACATAAATACGTGCATTTTTTGAATTACTGGGTTGTTCTCATGGATGTACCAGCTTTATCTAAAAAGCAGCAGAGATGATGAGAATCCTGACAAATAAAATTCACAGCTAAATTGGATTCATATTATGAACTAGTGCAGTAAGAAGTTCTGTAATGAAAAGAGCCAATGTCTCCTTGATACTGCATTAACACTGTTTCAAGACTGAGGGCTCTTGCACTCAGACTAAAGTTTTAAAAGCTGTCAAGGACACTGAGCTATAAAATTGTTACCAAAAAAGGAACTGTGTAACTGTGTTCAACTCTAAAAAACTCGACCTTTCTCAAGAATATCAGAGAAGGTGCTTATTCTACTGATGACTAATATGCTGACAGTTATTAACAGAAATTAAGTCCTTGTTCAATAAAACCTTTTTTGCTCATTTTAACCCTTCAATATGTCTGCAAAATTTCAATGTAGTTGGGGAGTACAGGAAAGTCTCCCTGTCTTCTTTTTTGCCACTAAAATAACGGCACTGCATAAATTACTGAAAATAATCCCAAAGGAAAAACATGTAAATAGTAGATTCTGGAAATACAAACTGTGCTCTGTCTAAAAACAATTGTCCAGGTGTCAAACACCAACCATATCCACACATTACTACATTGTTCCTTTCTGAAATCTGAGTGTTATGCTGGTAGTTTTGGTTTGAGGGGGTTTTTTTGGTTTTTTTTCTTAGGGGTTTTCGTTTGTGGTTTTGGTGAGTTTTCTGTTTGTTGGTTTCATTCCTTTATCTTGTGTTTCTTTGTTCCATAGCTGTTACCACAAGTGCAGGTTACTCAAAAAAGGGTCCACTACTCTACTTACCTGCACCACAGAAATAAACATGGAGGTAAAACATCATCCCAAAGTGAACACCTGATAGCTTTGGTTGCAACAGCAGGACTTAATCTGTCTTTAAATGTTTCCATTCCAACACATTCCCTTTTTGTTTAACTCAGCAGCTTGCTTGGGCAGATGTTCTTGTTCAAAGCCTAGAAGACAAAGTTCTGTTTTCTAACCTAACCCTGCTCAGAGCAGCTGGGCAGCCATAAGGCACAGGAGCCTCAACTGGTACCAATTAATTGCCACACGTGTTCAAGTTAATACAACACATTTGGCTACTGGTTCATCAGAAATTATATTCCCCGTGAAATATCAGCTACCTACAAAAAGGAAACCTTCACCACCTTCCAAGGCATTATTACGGCACCTCAAAACATTCTGGGTTTTTAAGAATCAAACACAAAGGAAAATACACTCTTAAATACAGTTCTCTTCAATACAAAAGCTGAACAATTCCTCTACTGAATAGTAACATGAAAGCTACTCAAACTTTTTTTGTTGGAATAAAGTAGTAAAACCCTGGAATTAGAACCAGGACTTCTACTTGTTGCCTGTCAGCTGCTAAAGTTCTCAGTTTTGAATTGTTCTATAAACACCCTTATCTACACTGACCACAATGAGTTGTTTCAGTCCTAACCTTGAAGTCACCCCAGTCATCTTCATTAGATGCCTGAAAACAAACTTAAACATCCTGGAATATTAAATTTTCTGTATCATCTTATTAGCATTAATGTCCGAGTCTGCATCCAGAACCTGCATACAATTATAGTTCCCAGTCTTGGAAGAAATAACAAGGGTCAGCCCTGCTGAATCTGAGGTCATGAACCCATGACACCTCATCTTTAAGAATCTGAATCAACCTAAACTCCCCATGGGTAACTCATGGCAGGACAGGAAAGTAAACTGACTTTCACATTGCTAATACCCTCAGCATTGGACCAACTGCACTATGAGAAAAGTAATGATGAATTAAAATTAACCTCATTAAAAACCTCTTTGTAATTAGTATGGGGGGCAAAAGAGCAGGGAACAAATAGGCCCCCCCTCACCTCACAAAAGGTTCTACTAAACACTAACTTGTCAAGGATTGCTTTAAAATCATATTGAGTACTTTGGGTTTTTGTACCTCGCAGAGCTCTTGCAGAATCCTGCACAATACCTACCTACTTCTGTTCTTTAAAGATAATATAGTTAAATCAGGTATTGACTGCCTGCCTGCCACAGTTGATTCATTTCTAATTAACACTGCTGCAACAATGCAGCACACATACACAAAATAAAAAAAAGGCAACAGGCTGGCTTAAAAGAGCAAGGCCAGGGCCTTAGCACTGATAATGAGACTTCCTCCCACTTCCTAAGTTTAAAAAGTTACAAAGTTACTTTTGTGAAAGTTTATATTACTATAGCAGTCTCTGTTAATCTACTGCTTATGGACATTCACACCATTACCCAAGGTACACTGTTAAAATCTGTTAAATTTGAAATGGTGCTATTTCTATTAAAAACCCAAAGAAAACTCTGAGTGTGAATTTTGTCAGTTGAATTAACTTTCTCCTGCAGTTTCCATGTGGAATTTCTTGTTTAGATGTTTCAAAACTCAGAATCACACTGAAAGCCCTGGCAGTTCTAATACTGTTTGCCATTGCAATATGACAAGCCTAACTCCATGCTTTTTAGACAGACACCAAGGATAGCAGTCAACTGGAACTTAAGGATGAGTTAGTGTGTAGTGTTTGGGTCTGGTGTATAAAAGCGTAAAACAAATTATTTACTTATTTGGTCTGTTAGGGAGAACTATCTGAACACAGCCAAGGTTGAAATGTTGGACTGCACCTGTACAAAAGCAACAGCCTTTTGCAAGGTATTGTGTGCTTCAGTTACTTTGGCATCACAGGTTGGTCCTAGGACAGCAATACTCTACAAACACCTTCAGCAGGAGCAGTGCCCTGACTGTGCTGCTCTGCTACTGCCCTGCCCTCTCTAGGGAAGGCCCAGGAGCTGCTCCCAGCCCTGCTGACACCTTGGGTGTGAGTGGCTGCTCCCTGGCCTTGCCTCTCACCATCTGGAGAGCTCACAAGTGATACCTGATTTCACACAAGCACAGAAATCCACAAACACAACCGAGAAACTCTACTTCCCTGCTCACCACAGTAACCTCCTAACATGGTGACAGCAATCCTGGGACAAGTTTCAGTCTCAGTGCTACATGAAGAACAGGGCCTGTCAAGCTTTGTAGGACTTTAACGAGCTGCTTCTATTAATACATGCTGGATTAACACGCAATGTATGTTGTTATACAGAAAATTTTATTTAGAATCCTGACTATTAGAAAAGTCTATACTGTGCTTGAACATCTGAAGTCCTACACTAGTCAGGAGCTAGGCAGAGACTGTGAAATGTGCTTGCTGATGGATACTCCGGTAGGAGTTCCATAAACACCTAGACACAATTTTTAGTTATAGGGGGAGCTGCAGATTTTCTAACTGATTCTAACAGGTCTCATCACTATTTCTAAATGCCTGAAAATAACATATGAAACAGCATCATCATAGACCTAGTTTTACCATGCACAATACTGGTAGAAAAAGGACACCACCAATTTTAGTGTGCTCTAACTTAAGTTTGATGTTACAGTGCCTGGAAAAAAGGGGAGAGAGGGGAGTAAACCCTAAATACATAAGCTAAAAAATATCTTGATTCTACCTGAGAGAACAGAACATTAGGATACTTGCTTTTCTCCTAAAGCACTACTTCTATTTGTTCTGTCTTCAAGTGAAGCACATATTCACATCATGAATGCTGAGAAGACAGAAATAAAAAGCAGGATTAAGATGGCAGGTTACAAATACCAAACCCTATTTTTATGAAGAATCATGTGAGAAGTTGTGAAAGTTCATGAGGAAATTAAGTTAGGATGAACTTTTCATTACCAAAAAGTTTATTCCAAAATTTGTCTCAAAATGGGCAAGGTCACAATGTCCATTTAAGATTACTAAAAATATTGAAGCATCAATTAGTTTTGAGACATTCTGCTGAGAACTGAAAAGAAAGAAATCCTAAAAATCCTCTACAATGCAGTTCAAAAGGACTAGATTCTCACCAGACAAGTCAATGAAACTGGCCCAATTTGTAAAACGTAAAGAAAGTTACTTTTCTTTGATGATAGAAGAAAACATTTGTTTTAGAAAAATCACTAGTATTTTTAGACCAAATTAAAGTGTCTATTGGAAGATTAATTCTCCCTTCCATTCTTGTGACCGTTGGTATCTGCTCTTCTCACAACAGCCTCCTGAAATGATCAGATCATTACAAACAACTTGCTAACAACACAACCAGAAGACCCAGTAAGACCAGGGAAAATGCCAAATGCCAAGTTACAATTCTCACCTTCAGATCGCACTACACATTTCTTGGAAAATATCCATTCTTTTTCTACAACTGACTGCCTATACACCCTAAAATTACACTCTTGAAAAGGAATCTGGGTATGATACTATATAGAAGCTGGAATTGACAGCAGGTGTATATATCTTATTGGGCAGCTTCCTGTTAAGAAACTATTTCAAAGAAATATTAACACTAGTACTTCACAATTAGCATATCTTCTCCATACAACAGTTGAAAAGTGATACCTTCTGAAGTCATCTCATTCAAGTTCATCTTATTGGGTTTTTTACAAACAATCTGTTGCTGGAGAGAAAACATCTGAATTACTCATGTTCACATTTCAGATATATATGCACTAAAGCACCCAGAAGTTGAATGTAAGCTTTCTGTCATCCTTCACTTCTGGCTGCACATACATTCATCTGAAAGAATCACAGTTCCTGATTCCTCCTAAATGACTTTTCTCACAATTGTGTATAGATTTTCAAGCTCTCTCCCCTTCATATTCTTGGCCTTCCTGCAGAATGCAGCCTAACAGGCAATATATTTTAATGGGCCTTTGGAGATACCATGGCATTGCTAAAATAACAACCCAACAGGCAGGGCAAGTCTATGTGAGCTGCATAATGTGGCTTCACAGTGGATGATGATTCTTCTTCAATGAAAGAACTGTAAAGTTAACACAGGCAAGAAAAATGTGATTAGGAGACAGATTTCTTCATATAGGTACTTGATTTCACAGCAGTTGGTCTCGGAGGTGCTGAGTAAAACCACCCTCGAAATAATATAATCCCTAAAGATCCATACTGAACTGCTAGGAAGAATGTCTTGAAAGAATGGAAATTGTAGCCCTGTTAAATTTGTTTCTCACACACAGAGAGAACATTCTTGGGGCTTAAATCTTTATTATCTTGACAGGATGCGTGACAAAGGGAGGTATTTGTTAAACCAGTGACACTGTAGGACTGCAGCTCAGATTTATGCTTTTGACTAACCACCAGTTAGACAAAAGCAGGACTGAATCTGCTCTTTCCCTGCTTTAAGATTTTCATACTAGGTTTTGCAACTTATTATTGGTTTCAGTATTTCAGACTAATATAACTGTGTTCCTTAACATAATAACAACACTTCCAATAAATTGCTCCAAGGCCACTGTCAAATAGAAGGGACATTGGTAGAAGAATCAGGTATTTTTTCAGTAAAACTGAAGTTACTTCAAAACATGTTACTTGGTAGACTGGTGAGTCAATGCCAGTTGAGAGAACTGCTTTGATTCCATCAAAACTATAGTGGTTTCCTCTGTTATACAACCTCCCTGGAGTTCAGTGAGGCTGATTATTGCTACAATATAAGAACAGATATGCTGGAAAGAAACCACAATACAGACCAAAGGAAGCCAGAGAGAGTCCCTTAGAAGGAGTTACACAGACTTTTGATGTAAAAAACACAAGTTCGGGCAGTGCAGAAAATGCAACACTGCTAATAGGATGACATGTTTTGAGAAAGCACAGACTGGAGCTCAGAAATTTCTGCTTCTACTTCCATCCCTGGCTGCCCAGAGAGTATGAAAAGGTCATTTGATCTCTGCAGTTCTGATAGCCTTGACACTCTTACGACACCAATATAACACACACATTTTTGTAATATTGCACTATTCCATAAGGATTCTGTGTTTCTGTCCTAGTGGTTCTGTAGAGAAGCTGTTAAGGGGCTGTATTTTTGAAAAGAATCACAAGTTTTTAAAGACTGCACAATATTTACAATCGCTCTGCCCCCATCGTCCTCCCCCCTCCCCCCAAAAAAAAGAAAGAGATCAGATGGAG
>JAOXXN010000120.1:25701873-25730816 GCA_026770055.1 Myrmophylax atrothorax
ATTTCTACCATGATGACAAGTTTTTATAAACCTGAGCTTTATATCATGCTCTACTTTCTGTAGTTCATACAGTCATTTGTCATAACCTAAAAATCATGTATGGACACAGACAGCAAAGAAACAAAATGGCATATTTAGTGCAGGAGAAGGGGTTTAATAGATTCTTAAAAAATTTAAAATTGATTTTTCTTTGCCAGAAAGTTTGTGCACTTGCTCAAGACATTGAGTTGTAGGGCCAGCTATTCTGATATAATGAGGCCTTAGACAACACAGGAAACACCAGCAAGCTATTCACTTAGTCCCACTGTAAATAAGCCAGAAGTGTGGGAATCCTGAAGCTGACACATCTTCAGCCTCACACCCTCTGTTTTAAAGGAGGGTCTTGGAAAATCCCTCTGGCTTCAGAATTACTTCAGAAGTAATTCACTCCACTGGCTATTAGTGGAACTGATGCACAACTACCTATTTCAGTGTCCATCTCCATAAGACTTTGATGGAAATTACGCACTTTTCAGGTGGCTGAAAATCCCATCTTTCCCTTCTAGCAATTAGTAAAACTGATTTTAACATCTACTGAGGACCTACTGGAATTAACTAAAAGACTTTGATCAGCTGTGGATCAGATGCAGCATATGGGAGAGAGAGAGATACATGAAAGCTACCACCCCTTTAAACATAAAAACTGAAAATAGCAGATGACATGAAAACCTCATTTCTCTTTGAAGTCAGTCTGATTCATCAGCACTGGTGGGCAGACAATCTTATAAAATATTAATTTCCTATGCCTTTAAACTTATTCCCTTGTTCTATGCAAAAGTCCATTTGACCTATACAAAAGAGAAGGCAATGAAACCAAGATTTCATCTCTCAAAAGTTTGAAGTGTTCAGCTAATTTTTCATGTTTACTAAGTACAGAATTCTGTCCCTACACAGATAACAGAAAGAGAAGATTATGTACTTTTTTAAAAAATAGACTACTGGAGCAACTTCATCAACATCTTACCATCTTTTAAAATTACTCTAAAATCATTAATTACTTCTTGACATGCCTTTCAAATATAACAAGTCATCTGTGAAGATGACTGATTAATGTAATAGTCAGAAGACATAACTCAGAATACTCTTTTCCAGTCCATCTGTTGGCCTTGTGTTCATCTGTCTGACAAGGTCTCTGTGTGCAGCTAGTCCATAAAACTAAAAGCTGGGACACACGTGGAGATTACTTACCATGAAAAAAAAAGTCCCCAAGAGCATGAGTCAATCTGAATATTGAAATCGTCCTTAGTTACAAGAGAGAAGTACAATTTTACCCTTGAATTCATAATAAACCATTACTTTTGGAATGCCATTTTCATCCAAGCTATTGTGTAAACAAACAAGACATCAGGGAATAAGTGGTGCTTAAACAGACTACACAAAAGGTTCTGTTTGGAACTCAGTGCTGATTACTTTCATTCTCCTCTTCAACAGAAGATTCAAATATTTTTCAAAAATAAGGCTCAAATAGAAGATAATGGTTGGTTCTGCCAAAAGTTTGGCTTCCCAGCTGCTGCTTCAAAATAAAAGACTATTAGAGAACACTAAATTTAACTCTTGTTACCATACTGAGATGTCTGAAAATTTGTTTGTGACAGGGCAAACTAGGCCATGTCAGGCTGCACTGCTGGCAAACTGCAGAAACTGGGGGCTGCCTTAGGAGAGGGCACCTCTGCCCCGGGCAGAACATGTCCTGTTCCCTCATCTTCTCACCACAGGGCCTCAGCTCCTGTCCTGATCATCAGAATGGCTCTCCTGAACTCACTGCAATTCTCCATGTCTTTGCTGTATTAGGGGGCCAAATGCTGTTACTGGACACCAGAAAAAAAGAGCCTGAGACCATTTCCTTCACACCCTTCATTCAGGTATTTATTTACATTGATAAGAAGATCATTTTCCTCAGCTGACTGCTTTTTCCTACTGCAGAATCAATTAGATTCTAATCAATGAGGTTAGATTTCAGGCCCCATAAAACTACCATTTCCATTAAATTAAACAAATGCAAAAGAGGCACCAAATGCTGAACAACCAGGTGAAATTTCATACTTTTACACTGAAGTGTTCCTTTCTTTTTGCCAAATTATGAAACATCAAGAAATCGAGAATTCTATAAGGGGGGTTTTTTTTTGTACCAAACTGCTACTAAACAAAGTGAACTCTATTCGACATATAGCAAAAGTATTTAACAGTACCCACATGGGTAAAAAGTCACCAGGATGTTGCTAATATGACTAAAACAAACTGTTTTATACCATAGCCAACTGTAACAATGAAAAACATCAGGTAAAGCTCAACTGGTTGATGCAAAGTTAAAACCATTAGGATTACCTGTTGCAGAAAATAAAGAGTTGCATTTATCAGTCAGATAACAGAACAAGAAGTCATAAAATGCAGTGAAATAGCACCTGGCCTTACTTTACAGCATAAAACTTTCAAAATAGTGTGCCTGGTTATGAATAGTGCCTGTATTTATATTTCAGAGAGATTTAACATTGTCACTGCAAGAATTAATTTTACAAGATCATCCAAGATGCTGAAGAATCTGTTTACAGACCCTTCCATGTTAAAATGTAGGGATTTGCAAAAATAGTGAGGCCCATTTAGCAAATGGCTAATCCTAAGACATGCAGACAGTCCTAATTGTTAGATGTTATATCAGCATCCACATATTCAAATGCTTAGCCTGAATGCCCCAAAATTCTTTCAAAGTGAACAGAAAATGATACAAGGATTTCATTAAATATCTCTTACTCTTTAGCTGCATTTGGGACACTAATTTGAGCTTTCCCTGCACCATTTAAAGTTGCCATCTGGTTCTGGTTTAGGTAATACCCATCCACCCACCCCACGATCCCAGACATAATATGGGAAATGTATCCTTTTTCCTCCAGCATCTCTGCAGGACTGCTGTAGGAAGGACAGCAAATCCAGATGACAGTAGTATAAAAACATCTTTGTTCATCACTTCAAGCAAGTTTCTTGGAGCAGTCCCTAGAGCAACTGCCATGCATTAACAGGACATTGCTCAAAATTCCATCTGTTGGTCACCAGCAAACTATTCCCAATATCAATGTGTCAATGAACCCCACAATTGGACCAAATCTCCCCTTTTGTAGTGTTCTACATGGCTGAGAGAATCATTGCTTATCACCATCCTCCATTTTTACAACCAGTGATATAAAGACAAGTCATAAGTCTGAATCCCTGCTGCAATGAAATTTCTCCAGAGCTCATAGGATGAATATTGAAGTCAATCCCCTTCAAATGACAGTAGCAGCAGCAAGCACTTTGACCTAGTTTTCAAAAGAAGTATAAAAGAGCTGCAAATGGAAGATGGCATCCTAATCTCTTAGAATCCTTTGGAAATCTGAGTATTTTCTCTATAAAGCAGCCCAACACATGAAACACTTTTTATTCATCTCAAAGGCACAACACTCAAACACCTAATTTCTTTTGAATAATATCCCCCTTAAAATCATGCATTTGAGAGTACTTTTCCATACAGTTTATAATGATTTTTTTCTTTTTGCTAAGGGGAGAAGTGATTAATATAGGGTGGTTTTTCATACACCAGTTCTTTCAACATGATACAAACTGGTGTGAATGTTTTTCTGAACCAAATTAGTTCCTACAATTAATACAACCTAGTAACCATAACTACAGGGTCAAGTAGATGTAGCTAATGTGGAGAGTGAACAGAAAGGCAGTGCTTTGTTGTAGATTCAACGTGCTCCCAAGTGCATCAGCTTCTACTGTTCATGTCAGCACAGAGCACCTGAAGCTGTTGCAACCAGACAGACCCTCAAATGCTGCACAGAACTTCATCAGCACATATCTGTTGTCACCTAAGTTAGAAGGAGCACCAAGGGTCAACACCAGCATGACAGGCAGAATTGTAATTTTCAGTGTCATGGGTATATTCATCTCTGTTGATAAGAGACTTGCCATGGCACTGCTCTCACAAACACTGACCATGCACTGACTATATGATAATCAGATTAAATCTGGATGTTTCTGTTTTAATTTAGCCACTGATATCAAAAATCATCCATACAAGATTATCTAACACACACTTTTGTGACTGCAATGAAAACTAAGTCTTTGAGCCACAAAACCAGTAAAGAACAATTCACTGTTTCACTTTCTTTACTTCCCAGAATTAGTGATACTTTCAGCTCATCAAAGTCTAAGCCAGAGAAAGCCAGACTTTCTGCAAAAAAGAATAGGTGTGATCAGAAACTTAAAGTGAGGTTTAAAACAAATGAAACTAGGCTAAGTGCTAAGCTTTAATGTACCATAATTATTTCAGTTCTTCACTGGGAACACAAGTAATAAAATATTAAATCATAACCAGTTAAAAAGGAGTTTACCAGATTAAATTTTACAAACTCATTCCTTTACAAATACTAAGTTTCTTGCCTCTCTCACTCCTTCAGCTGCACTTGCACATACCTGATACTGTCTTAATCTTCATTCAGAAGAAATAAAAGGATCTTAAGATATCTATATGGTACACACACATTTTGCTCTAAACACCAGCCAGCATTCAAGTGTGGTATTGGGCCAGTGGTGGAATTACGGTCACATAAAGATAAGCATCAAAATAGCCCAATGTTAGGTTTCTCTGCAACTCGACATGCCTTGGAGATGAGCTCATACAGGTGCTTGCAAGAATGCTGTTTTGTCATTTCTCAGAAGAAATATTTTCATAGTAACGGGAGATCTACGGCAAAAAATTATTGAGTTAATTGATCATGCATATTACAACTGACCCAAACAATCAACTACATTTTTCCTCATATGCTCCATCACAGTATCTTCATAAATAACATGTCCATTGCCTTGATCTTTATTAATAACACAACACAACACAAAGAAATCTTTTACTGTGGTCTGAAACTGTTATTTGAGATGAACTGAACTCTTTCTGCCTCACTTATGTCACACACATTGGTCATCAGCTTCCCACATTCAAGCTGATCACAGGGAATAATTTCTGCTTTTGGAAAGCACTTTTCAGCATTTATTTTTTTTTTCAATTTACCACTTTTGAGGACATATAACCATATGTCAGTAATTCCACCAGAAACCTGAGCCTCAGTACAATACACTACCCAATAGTCACAGAAAAATCTAAGGGAAAAAGAGCAAATATATTCCAATATATTAATTCTCAGTCGTGTGCCTCACTGAAATAAGGGAATTTAAAATCAGAAAACAATTAAATAAATTATCATTTGGGCTGAGCATGTTAATCAACCACAGATTTTTACACAACTACCACAGTAGTAGGCAATAAACATAGCGAAGATGAAACTTCAGTACCTAAGTTCACCTGTACATCCCTTCTCCAGAATGCAGCCCACTTGCAGGTCCTGTCCTGTATCCAGCTTCCAAATAATGAAGGTTTATATCATAACTCTTGGGGGTTTTTCTATCTACACAGAAACAAAGATGTAGGTAACATTAACTAGTTGTTTTAGAGCTAATTGAAAATATATAATCTGGATGTAAACTGATAATTTGCGGTTATTTTCTATGGTCTGAGCTACTATTTAAAAAAATAGACTAGGAAGGCAGCTTTTCTTCTTCAATTACTCTGTGTTTCCAGTACTAGACTTTATTGAACTGAGGTCTTGATTTAACCTCTTCTGGTTTCAGGGATCCCATCTGCATCACGTAGGATAAGTCACATATATTTTATAAAACAGTTGTAATTAGGAAGTTACAGACTCTTTAGAAGTGCAGTGAAAACTTGAAAAGGTGAATATTCCTCCTATCATTATATCAATGGAAAGCCAGAGCATTACTATGAAAAGAAACAAAGATCTCACCTGCTCTTCTTTTACTGTAGTGCTTGATTTGGAAGATTATAATCTTTGTCTTCACACATTTTTCATTGATTATACAGATGAATTATCTTAATTAAATTCTGATGCTTTATATGTGTGTATTAGAGAAAGTAATTAAAACAGAATATAGAGAGCAACAAAAGACAGAAGAGGCCCACAATCTTAAGAGTGTACACAGACACTAACCAAAGATGTTTACTTAATTTTACCAAAGCAATATCTCTGGAAATTAAAACTTTAATGAAAGCAATAACTGAAGCATAAGCAAAACAACAAGAAAACCCCAATATAATTTTTCACTATATTAAAGGTTTAAAACTGCTTTCCTGTTTTAATTCTACAGTGCACTCAAAGGAAGTTATTTGGTTTTCATATTATCATTCAGTTGAACATACTCAGAGAACAATCTACACATATAATGTCCCTGGGGAGTAATGCAAGCAACAAACTGTAAAAACTAAAAAATGATCCGTACAGAACATGCCAGAGTGTTTTAATAACTGGAATGAGGCTTTTTGTTATTAATGATATGCATCAAAAGCAATGCTGCTGACTCCCACAATAAGAGCATTAAGATTCATTTCATAACTACGAGGAAGTCTCTTCACAATTTTTCAAATTAAAAACTCTTCATTTTTATAATGAACAGTATGACTTATCAATGATTGCAGTTTTTCAAAGACTATTATCTAGACATTCAAAATTCACTTTTGACATAGACACATCCCTGTAATAAATTGGTTATAAAAGAAGAAACAGGAATGCACATTACAATTAACCTTTTTATTTCCTTTGATATGAACTCATCATTTTAATTTGTAAAAACATTAGGCTGAATCCCAAAACATAATAAGTTAGAACAGTTTGCAAAGTAAATGAAGGTTTTCTTTAATTTGCAGCAAACTTACTCTTCTGAGATTCCCTGTCAAGCCAAATAGTTGTTTAGAGATTTTCTAGTCCCCTTCTAGAGAAAAATCCAAACCCATTTTTTATTGGTATCAAATCAGTAGCTTAACAGGTTTTATACATCAATTTACTTTCATATAAAGTTTTCATTTAATTCTTCTGCCATGGAAAAGCAAAATGTACCCAAGTTCCATGCATGAGGGAATCTTAATTTTCTGCAGAATGTTATATAAAATCATCTTTTTTTTTTTTTTTTTAGCCATTTTGGGAAATTACAATGCATGTTTAAAATAGTAGAAAAATATTGGTTCCATCATTTCAGAAAATTTCAGGTTATAGAGAAAAAAAAGACTAAACCCAACATCAAAGTCCTGTGAATTACAAATTACCAAGGTACACCCTGTGTCCACAAATCAGCAGCAGAACGTGACAGAGAGAACAGATGTTAATTCAGTGGGAATTACAGGGGACTGGCAGTGACATAAAAACAGTATCTACTAATGATGGTTTCAGATAGGATGAACCAACCCCTCTGCCATAAAAGTCCAAAACCTTAAAAGAATTATTATAAACCAAAATAGGAAATGAAAGCTCGGAAAGGAGACAAACAATGAAAAACAAGCCCTTCAGATTCCCACAGAGCTGAAATGCCTTTATCATTTCTCCTTCCAACTCATCCCACTGATTTCTCTGGCTTAAGGGATGTACTTGAGATCATATGGATCAATGAGAGATGTATGGCTCTTACTCCAATTTATTTTGCTTCCCTCAGCATCAGTCTCTGCAAAGCACGTTATACAAATGCACCTGGGACACCAAGAGAAGGTTTGCATTACTGTACAATTACTGGCCCTGTTTGCTCTCTACAGACACTGCTAAGACAGGAATGTTCCCAACTTACTGAGGGGGTAAATGGTCTGACAGTGCTTACATAATTGTTGGTTACCTTTGATCTCTGTTATGAAAGGATTAATATTATAATAGCTTTGTTTAATAGTATAAGGTAGTTTTTATATAACCAATATAACAGTCTCTTAGACTAATTAGCAAGCTTTCTTCTACAGAGTACTCTGCCATGACAACAGCCAAGACATACCCTCAAAATCCTTACATAAACACACTGGACCTGAAGTATTTGCTTCCCTCGGCAACATTTTATTACTAGGAAAATCATATTAAAAGCCAAGTATCTTCTATTGTTCAAGATCTGTTAGCAATTAACACTTCAACACCCAATGTAGAAGTCTCACCATAAGCCTTACTAAGTCTAGAAAAAACAGCCAGACATTTGTTCAGCCAAATGAGTTTGATTTTTTGATTGTAAAAGAATATAAAGTGAAACTACTGAGGGCTAATGGAAAATTATGCAAAATACGTTCTAATCACAACTGCATATTATAAAGAACTGACCCCAGGCCATTCAGAATATATCATACTACCAATAAAAAAATTGTTAAATTCAATCCATCTAACAGTTTCTGTTGATAATATGATCTGCCACACAAGAAGTGCTGATACATGGTGAATTTAATGCTAAAAGCATCAACTTCCATTCTCCAAAACCACTCATTATGTAATCTCACTTACTGAATATGTCGTAAAGGATTTCATCTGTGTTTTAAGGGCAATTACATTATCTTATCTTTCCTCATCAATAATCCAGTTTCTTAGCTGTGCTAAATGATAAGGGCAAAGGACAAATAACGATTCACTTAGGAGTCAGATTATCATGCAGAAAAACGAAAAATTATTTACATTCTCACTCAAATTTGGTAGATGTGGTTTTGCTTAATGAATCTGATGGATTCTACTATCCCTATTTTGGATTAAAGGAAAGTAAAACATTTTTAAACTATTCAAAAGGAATTCCTAACTGCTTTTTTCAAAAGGTGGTGGCTAATGTAGAGAGTGGTGATAATTTAAACAATAGTATTAAATTAACCAAAGCAACAACAACAATTTTACCTCATGCCAGGTTTGAGAGAGTGGTGGTTTATCACATTTTCAAACAGAATCCATTTTACATTCATCTAGGACATGTAATCAGCCTGGCTGGCTGCCTACAGGTGGCCAATAACACGGAAACTACAGTTCTAAAAGTCATTTGGCATTATAATAAACAGAGAAAGAAAACTGTGCTTCTTAAAACAGTCCAAAAGCTGAATTCCTCACCATTCCCTGAGTGGTACATAAATGCAGGGAGAGAGAAAAACTAGAAGAATAACAAATGAAATAAGGTACTGACCTCAAACATATCAGTGTAGATTAAAGAGATATAAATGCTTGTAAATAACACTATGTGAACACTCTTGAACTCTACCTTTCTTTAATGAGGTGCATTAATTAATTTTAGTAAGTTTGAACAGCTGATATTAAAATGGAAATATTATTTCCTTCCTAGAAGTTGTTTTCCAACAAATACAACTACACTTTTCATGCCTTTGAAGCAAACCACCATGATTCTTCTAGTAAGATTCCAAACTTACTGCCTCCATCAGTACTGCAGGAAATCCCAGCTGCTCACTTTTCAAAAGCCAGTGGTCATTTCAGGCCTCTAGCCCCAAGCTTGGTGGGGGATTGGGTTGGCTTTTTATGCTCTTTCAGTAGCTTTTCTTCCATAAGTTAAAAGCTTAATGAAGCCTAGAAAATTATTGAAAGCGGTCATCTCTACACATACTCTGATTTCAACTTGACTAACTTTTCTATATTTTTTTCTTTTAAGTAATACATTCCTCTTGGCAACAACCAGGGAAACCATCTCCACGCATGGCTCCCTAATGTTTTTATATCTGCTTTACAAGCAGCAGTCAGTATCAGCTTAACAGTCGGTCTTGAGTCCAAATCAAATTTTAAATGTCTGCAAGTTATTCAGGTATTCTCACATACATCTACAAATACTGAAAACATCAAGATGCACCACTATTAGGAAGCACAGTGAGATGAAAATTGGCAAAATAATCCTGCATTGTTCTGTTCCTACATGCACTGCATGTGACCCAACTAGATGGGTAAGTACCTGAAAGAAGAGCCTAATTGTATGTTCCCTGAGCAAAATAACAAATATTAGCAGTCACACTTACTTGCTGGTTCCATACAATTACCTTCATGTTTAAGTTCTGGGGTTTTGCAGAACAGAATCTGCATACAGGGAAATCATTAGAATAAAAGAGGGACACAGCTTGCTGGTCTGGAAATGGCTTCAGTAGAGCTGCATGAATTTGTGCTGGTATTGTGTTTTCTGGGAAAGTCTTTCATGTTTGTTTGGTCAAGCCATACTTCTTTCCAACCTGATTCTTAGATTATTGCGACTTTTAAACTCTGACTTACAGGCATTAAAACTCCATCTAATAGTAATGTTAAAGGCTGTTGAGTGACAGCTAAGATTTAATAGATGTCAACAAAAGAGAAACTCAGGTTAAAAGGTTCAAATGGCCCCAAAGGAATCCTGTGCTGTCACCACCAGGAGCTTCAAAGACACACCAGGAAATGAGTGTGGTACTCTGCAAACTCATTTCGACAATGCAAAGAGAGAAGCAATACCATTTACTAGTTTAAATGATCCTGCAAATGCAAATTACAACTCCAACTTTTCAACAGCCAAATGTCACCGCTATTTCACTGTGAGATGTTTGTGTTGCTGATTTGCAGAGTGAGGTAGCTACATTATTACCTTTGCTGTACAGATCTGGTGAAAAAAACTTCTAAATGAAAAACAAAAATCAAGTAGGAAATACACATCTCTTTCCTTTGAATAAAAAGCCACAACATTTGTATTCTCAAACAAATGAGGAACAGAGGAAATAATGACTATTGGTTTTGTGAGAACTCTTTTCTTTTGCTGGCTTCTGTAAAAATAGAGAATATTACATTGTAAAATATGGCTTGAAAACATAGTGGAGTAAACTTCATAACTCAAAAAATGATAATCATTTATGAAGGCTTTATGCTCACTGCATCTACCATCAAATGAACCGACTATGATGAGAAAAATGTGCATGAAAGTAACAGTTCCAAAATCCTCAGATGTCACTGGGCAAAGCATTCACAAAACAAACACTGACATTTTACACTAAATTCTATAGCTCTGCTCCTGTCAAATATTCCACTGTGATGAAAAGTTCATGAAAAATGAACTAAATCTTTCTACTGTATCACAATATCAATAACTTGTTTGAAGACAGAGGGACTATTCAGAATAGGAAAGTGCTCCTGGTTGAAGAAGCAAGCAACTGGACTGGGTTTCGGCCCTCAGCTCCCTCAAGGGGACAATTGAATAGAGCCAATTTTCAGTTTCAGCCTAATCTGAAGGCATCAGCCTTCCAAAAATATATCATGGCAATCAGTTCACACCAATGGTATAAATTCACTCTTCAATCAGCACATTCATTTCACACACAGTCTTCCACATCAACAGCAATTCCCTAGAAGGGAACAAAATTGTGAGGACAAACCCAATCTCTGTGCACCCACAGTTTCCATCCTTCAGTGACCTTCATGCAGAGCCTATTTTCCTTTTTCAGCCTCTGATACCTCTGTATACACTGACTGAGGAATCACACACAGTTTATGAGCACTTTCAGCCTCAGTATCTCTGGAAACCATCTTTTGAATATATGTCTCAAGGTGGCAAGGAGATAGTGCTCATGTCTATCTGGGATAGCCCTCTGGTGCAGGAACTGGCTCTTGAGCACTAGAAAGATACCTATTGATGCTGATGGGGCTTAGTACTAACCAGGAAGGAAGATGGATTTACCTTGCAATAAATATACAGTTTATGGGAAAACATATCTAATCAGGCAGGTTGCTTTTTGTTAACACATAATTAAGGTACAAACACAATAACCATATGAGTTCAGTGTCTGATAGCTATTGTGTTAATGTGTTTGATATTACTGCTGATTCAACACATATTTGAGCTTGGTTTACTTGGTAGATGTTCCTATAGCAATTTTTCTCTTTCTTTTCTTTCTGACACATTCTGTGATTGCTCTCAGTGAAAATACAATACATTTAATGATTAGGAAAAAGATTATCAGCATGCAAGTCACACAAAGGGGAAACTGGCACAAAAAAAATTATGAGTTTGAAAATAGATTGAAAACTCAAAAGCTGTAGTGTCTGAATGTTACCACATGCATAATTAAAAACATGATAACAACTTCAAAAATAATCTGTCAGTCCTACTACTAAATGTTTACACAGGGAGAAAATTATGGCTTTACAAGAGACAGCACTGTTTTTGAAATTGCTCAGGACAAAATGAAAGTCAGAAAATCTTCCCAGGAAATCATATTGTCCTTCCTCTAACTCTGTTTCTCCATAGCCCTCTTTATATTCTTCCTGACTTCAGCTGTCAGTGTACTCCGCTCTGCCCCACAGCAACTTGTTCTCCTGAGAAAACTGCTGAATTGTCGAAGACACCTATAGGAAAGTCCACTTCTACTGTAACTCTGTTTTAAACTGACATTATTTGGTTCCTGATCTTGTATACCAACACCTTGCCACAAAGAGACTGATTCTTGACTGGTAGGAACAATGAAAACACCCCCAGCATGTTAGCAAACATAGACATAACAGAAAAAGAGAAAAAAATTACTAAGGCAATGTTGTATAAAGTAAAAGAAATACTAAAAACAACACCTACCAGGAGAGATCAAATCAGTGGAAGAGTACATTGAAGGTGGTTACTGAGGCTGAAGATTTACAGTGAAATTACATATACATGTCCATACAAAGAAGAAAAATCATTAAAAGTAAAGAGCAAAATGCTTTAAAAGGAATAGAATGGAGAGATCCTGATCACCTTCAGAATAAAACAGTGAGTTTTGTCTTATACAGAACATGCTTGCTACAAAGGAGTGTCCCATCCCATAACTTCAAGGGCATTTACAGTTGAGACTGTGCTGAAAACAGAATTATTTCTCAAACCAAGCTCACAAGTTCTTTATTTCATGTTTTGCAGTATCCTAACAATTAATTTTTTTGTATTAACCATCTGTCTATCTTAACTGTGACTCAGTGACAGAACATTCTGTCTCATGAACGTATTTGACTCATCACATGAAGCAATATGTTTACTTAAGAATAGTTGTGCTTTAGAACAAGCTGTTTAACACAGGATGATGGCACCTAACCAGAAAAGGCACAAAGACAGCTTCAAAGAGGTTGTATCAAGAAATGTGAGGAAGGTAAGAGTTTGAGATACACGATCTTATAAAAATCTTTTTACATTTTTAGTATCTTATAAAATACTTCCATCACTATTTCAACTGTTTAGCCTAAAAAGTGCATAGTGGCTAACGCTGATAAACAAAGAGGTGGAAGATTTAATTCCAGTTTCCAATTTGATATGCTTTTGTAAAGGCCAGTGGCTTGACTCATGTGAAACTCAAGAGCTTCTCTTTCTTCAGAAAACCTTGTTAGGATCATCTACTTTTTTCTATCATCACACATTTTTATGTAAGCCAGTGTAATGAAAACAGGTTTCACCGTTTCTAGGTACATTACGCTGCTTCAGCAATAAACAGGTCTAACTAGACAGAACTGGTTTGTGCTGCTGGTTTGAGCAACAGCATAATTTGGAGAGAACTTGATGAAGAGTTTTGTGGTGTAAGAACTCTTCCCTTAGCAAAATAAAACCAGACATGCCTCTAGAGAAAGTGTTTCTTATTAAGCAGCATTTACTATTACTGACTGGCTGGTTTCCATATATCCCCACCTTACCCCCTGCTTTCTTTGACAGAGTTAATGCAATTATTAAGACCAACAAATAGAAATTCTTATTACTCTGGATAAAGAATGATAGAACTGTGTGGAATAAAAGAAATTACTTGGCATTTCAAACATACTGAAAACTCCAAAGGCCAATCCCATCTCAGAAATTTATATCTCAAATTCCACCTGGCATTGAACAATGAGGTGAATCCTCCATTTACAGTGCCTGTCACTGCAGTCAATCACTCAGACTAGCACAGTCTACACTGTATTATGTTATTCTTTGCATAAGTAACCAGTGCCTACAATAGGCACCTCCTTATGGGGTTCCCCAACCTGCCTACAGTCCACTCTGTTCCACTCTCATTTATACTACTGGGCAATTACAAAATTGATAATTTACATCTCTTTGCAATCTGATCCTAACTCTTTGATTATGCTTTAGAAGGTTCATGTGTCTGTTCTCATCTGCCAAACTGTCTGAATTCCAAATTCTCCAACACCTACAGTGACCAGTCGTTTCATACAGAGCTGGGCTAAGTAAAACAGTTGGCAAGATCACCACACTGTGCATAAATGCAGCTTTCTCAACAGATGGATACATTTATTCTTAGCCCTTATTTCAAAATAACACTTTGAGAAAACACAGAGAAATATATCAAGGGTTCATTGTGTGATAGGTCATGCATACAATCCTGCTGAAAATGATAGTAGTTGTAAATTATGAAATGCTGCAGTCTAGGATCTCATAACTGAGTGGCCTAGATATTAATAAGGATATACATACTAATGATGATGAAGCAGTTGTCCATGGAAAAGCTGATTTAGAGAATACTCAGTTTTATCTTTCTGACAGCTCACACGGGAGCACATACAGTATTCATTTCTTTTCATTGTGCTAAAGTCAAATTAGAATATTGTTTAAAGATAAGGGGCTGTATCATCCCACTTGTGTGACCTACTTATTTCATTTAATACTTTTCAGTCTTCAGCAGGAATGGTTTAGAGACAGGGCAAAATGCAACTCACAGCAATATAAAATTTCAGTAATTCTGTTAGTGCAAACAAGACTTGCTGAGTTCTACACCAAAATGACTGAGATCAGATTGTGACCTGCAGAATGTGTGTTCTTAAATTTCTGCCCCATCCAAATAAAAGAAAAATATCCTTGAATTTTCTGCCTAAGTAGGTTTCTAGCGAAATAACATTTGTATTTGGGGTTATATTAAACAATTAACTCTAATTTATGTCAATATAACTTAACTGCATTTTGATCATCCATGCCTATGATGGTTTTGGAAACAAAACTCAGAGTTCTGACACACAATCCCTACGAAAAAATTATCATGACATACTGTGTTTTACCTTGGTATCATGGCCTGGAACATTTCTTGTGTCCCACACCAGCCACCCAAATAGCAATCACTTTCCTTTCTCTGCTGTCTCAGATTTATTCCTTAAGTCATATCAGAAATAGTTCCAATTTTTGGACAAGTGACTAAATTATCCTTAAGCCAAAGCTCAAGACAATACAAGTCAGATGCATTTAAACCTTAGCGCTGCCTTCCTGAATTTCTTCACCATTGCAACATATTTGGTCTGATTTCTGCTAAGATCACTTCAAGTCAAAAAGCACCACAGCACCAAATCACAGGGAAAACTCAGGAAGGAAGAATTTAACCTAAGTGGATCTTAAGGCTCACTGGCCTTAGTGGCACACTCCTGAAGCTTGCAGATGACATCTGTGAAATCAAATAAGTGAGAGAACCCGCTTAAATATTTCCAGTCAATCTGGAAAGTATAGTTTATCTTCTCATTCCTGTAGATATTACCATGAATAAACCTAAGTGTTAGAGAAGGATCACAATTTCAATACATGTCCTGTGATCATTTTACTTGGCAAGTGTTTTCCTAAAAATCAATGTTTTTTGTTGTTTCTGCTCTTCCCTGGTACATATTTCACATGCTGAATTCCAACTAAGAAATTAGGCAGTATTTCAATTAAGATTTTTTACAGAAAAGACTCCAACTGGTGAATAAATTACTGAAAAAGACAAAAATAATTTAACTCCCTACTGAGTCTGAAATTCTGTTACTATGATTTTTTTCATTGGTTAAAAAAAAATTTTGGACTGAAAGTTTAATTAAGTCAAAACACATTTTATATATTGGTCATAATCAACTGAAACGTACAAAGCAAAAGAAAAATTAGAGAACACCAGCACCACTCTTCTGCATTTTTAAAAATAGAGGAAAATAGCACTGAACAAGGCTATTGCTCTAGTCAGAGATAGGAGCCAAAAACAAGACAAGAGAATAAATCAACAACAGATTTTTATCCAGAGCTATTCTTCACATTAAAATGTGAGTCTTTATAAAGACCTGGCATAAAACTTTCTGTGAGAGAACATACGATCTCCTCATATATACTGAAAAATCCCATAGGGATAAATGTGTGAGAAAATTCTCAGAACGGAGCACACACAATGGAAATTGCATTCAGTACACTCAGTTGTAGAAAAGCCATTATATGGACAGACTGAAGGGATTGATCCAAATGATTAACAAAAGACAACCACAACATCAGGTTCCTGTGAATCCTATGCATTCTGTGTACCAGCTACTGACACCTATATTGTGCCTGTTCAACATGTAAAAACCCCCAAGGTTTTACATCCTTATACTTTGGTCATACGCAAAGACAGGAGTTCACAAATACCAAGTGTAAAGATGTACATAATGTTCTAACACCTTGATTTTTACCTGATGAGGCAGAACCTTTTTCAGTCTATTTGCCCATATCATAACACACTTCCTGGCCCAAATGCAGCCTGCACTCTGCAGTAATCAGCAACACAAAGGAAAAGAAGCTGACTGTAGCAGAGTTGTGGTTACCGAGCCCATAGCTTGTAATTCTGCCGATTTCATGGGCACAGCAGCAACACACAGTGTTGCTTTCTCACACTGGCAATTGGCCAAACAGTGGCTTTCCTGCATCCAGCTGCTGTGCTGAAATTATTTAGTGTCACTTAAAACTGGAATCCAAATTTCTGCTTCAAGAAGCATATACTCTATGAGGTCATATATAGTTGAGAATGATATTATTGATAGAGGATGTTCAGGAATACTAATCCCGTAATTTCTTTTCTAGTGCCTTTTCCCTAGAGAAGTTTTCATAAAAATTAACCTTTATTAAAACATTAACATATATATGTGCATGCACATAAGTAAGCCTCCTTCATTATTGCCTTTTATTGAGTGCTGTTCAGAACCATCAGAAAAGTATATTCCAGGAGAAGGTCCACTATACTGATGCTGCCAGACAAGTGTATCCAAAATAAGAAACTGGTTATATCATGTGGACACCTCTTAAGGTATAAAATTTGAGCAAATTTTACCACATTTGACCACATTCATCCATGTAGAATTTCATCTTCTTTCACCTAATATTGGAGATAATAGTGGCAACACAAAAATACCTTTAAATAACTTCTGTCAATTTAGATTTTTCTTAACTCCTAGCTAAATCAATTATGTTAAGGCCCTTCAGTGGGTTGAGGTTTCCTATTTTAGTTCTTAGACAAGTGTGATTTAAACCGTTGGCAAGTGTACAGCCTGTGTAATATAATAATAGGATTTTAAGTCCTGCTAAACATGTCACATCAACTGAGTTCTCAAAGCAGTTCACAATGAAAGAAAACAAACTCACCAGTATTTACATTGCTGTGAGCGAACATAGAGACAGACATCGATTCAATACTCCTGCTAAAACAACAGTTGAAGGTAGTTTGACCTAAGCAGAAGCAAAGTTAAAACAAGAAAACAGTCATAATTTTTTTAATAAATACTTTTGACAGTATTTGAGCAACAGTGGAAAAAAAATTCAAGTACTGTTTCTGAAAGACAAACAATTCATTTACTTTCCCTAGAAAACATCCAGAGAGGCTCCTCTTACTGCAAGTTCTTCAGAGGAGACTCTTGAGGAAGAGCGTGGCAGGCTGTGCCTACTGCATTTGAAGAAACACCACCTCTTCCAACATAAAAATTCTGGCCACTAAATAACACTAGAAAGCACCAGAGGGAAATCACAATCAAAACAAAAGGAAAGGAATTACACATATATACAGACAGCAGCAATAATTTTTACTGAGATATCATTTAAAAAAGCTGATATAAGTTAAATATTTTTATAGCAACTTGAATATAATTAACTACAAATTTAATTTTATTAAATGATTTAGTATTCTGCTACTTTACATCAGACCATTACCCTTGTAATTGCTAGGCTGGATCAGGTAACTTCTGTTTCATTTGCCTTTCTATTAACTTATTTACAGGAGTTGTCATATACATATAATCTGTGAAATAATTTATTTGGATAAGATGTTGCATCAAAAGAATTTTCATGTTGAGATCTAGAAATCAGGAAAGGATGTTTGAACTTGGCTGTGCATTCTAACAAACCTACAAAAAAAAAAGGCAGAAAAAAGAAAACACATTAAAAATAATAGGAAAATCTAACTAAAGAAGATAGTCATGGAGTATTACCAAATCTTGGATCAGTTACATTTTTTTCTAAACAAATTCCTGATAACTGTGTGTATACGCTCATGTTGTCACCCTAATAAAACAACGTATGTTAAAGTATTTAGAGCTACATGTTTTATTAACAGATATAAATACTATAGCTGATCTTTCTGTTGCTGCCTATAGTACAGTAACCTTTATCATTACACAGCATTCATGTTTTCCCTTTAGCTAAAGTTGTTTTTAAGTGATAAATACAAGTCTCGTGAAAGATCTTCTCCCGTTTTCTTTTACCTCATACACAGATGCAACTCCTGTATGTTACAGACTCATGATCAGGGTGTGCCAGAAATTGGATGGCGAGAGATAAGTGAGGGACGTGCATCCTCAGAAACAGGTGTTTCTGTGACCAAGTTCTTTCTCATGCTGCAAATGATACACGTGGACCCAGACAAAAGCAGAAAATACTTTTCAGATGCAGGGTATTAAAAATTGCTTTGACAAATTTGAGTTTTTATAGTGAATTACACTTTATATATTTGTAGTCAAGATGGCTGTCAGTGTCACATAATCCATAAGGCAAGTCTCCTGCCTTACAAACCACTAGTAAGGAAGACTACAATTAGGAGCAGGTCTTATTGCCAAATACACAACACTGAATTTGAAATTGTTGCCGTTATTGAATTCTGATGGTCTCTCTGCTTCATTTTGCTAGAAAACAAAGGCTAAAATAGCAGAAAAAGTAATTACAAAGTATTGTGAGCCAAGGCATAGTCTTTAAGTGGAGGCATGAGATCAGAATATGCAGAGCTGTATCATCCAGCAACAGAAGAAGGAAGCAGAGAGGGCAAAGTGAAACCTGCAGATCTGTTCAAGAGTTGGGTTGCCAGCTACTAAATTTTTGAAAACGTTTCACTGGCAAGTGGTTAGCACATACATAGCCCACATCCCAAATGTTCTAGGCATCAATGCCACTTCAGTCAATTGGAACTTGGTGTCCATCACAATTATCACTTAGTTATAAAAGAAGTGAGATGACTATTAAGGAGGAGGAAGCCGACAGTAGACACATGTATCTCTTGGTATTCATTACTTTATGCAGATTGTAGAAATCAATGAAAGTTTGTTCGAGTAAAAAAAAAAAATCAAGACAGATTTGTACCAGTAAATACCAAGCTTATTTCTCTCTTTTACTACATCTTTAGCTGCTACTCCTGATTGCACTTGAGACAGACAGTAATAAAGCAACAAAGTAATCCTGTTAGGTGATAGATAATTCATTCAAGTATCTTTACACACCTGACTTCAGCAAGAATGCCAGCTAAGTCTAGAATCCTGCTGTCTCAAATACTCACTGTTAGAGACAGATATAATTATTTCAACTTAATAAATATTAACAAGTTTAATCACATTTAATTTATATTTACATGCTTTACTCAAGAACAAGAGAAGCTATAGTCTTGTCTGTATTAGTAAATTTTGTAATACCTGAGAGCCATCTAGACTACAAAACATCCTTCTCAAACACAGGGAATACCCACAATGTACCAGCTGCACACAGGGCACACACCAGCCTTTCACGAGCCAGTGAAGCCTTTTTAACACTTGCAGCACAATGACCAGTCAGCACCTTCTGACATCAAAACTCTGCCTTTTGTAACAGGCAATACCAGCTACTGTAGCCCTTCAGTGCCAGCATATGGACAGGCCCTATATGTGAAAGTACAGGATGCCAGATGATTCAGTACTGCCCTTCCCATGCTTGAGATCACCCACAGGTCAAAGGCAGAAAAAATACTCTAACCAGGCCAAGGGACCTTTACCTGTGCCTACTGTCTTGTGGTATCCTGGAGGCCAATGGTCATACCACCTGGCCTTCAAAACATCATTCAGGTCACAAAACAGTTTTCCAGCTTGTAAGCTCCAAGAGTCAGACAGCAGGGGCATGCAATGACATTTGCCTTTACACCTGCGAGTGAAGTCATGCCAGCAGAGCAGTGATGGAGGTTCAACTTCAGAGCATCTCTATTTCAGTATTCAGTTTTTTCTGTGTGCTCCCAATAGACCACAAAGAGTTACAAGCATGTAGCAATTAAGTTGAGCAATGGGGGTTTTGCCATACTATAATGTTATATAAATGACCAACAGTTACTATGTTTTAGATTAAACTATTTGTGCTACATCATGGGATGCGCCACCATCCCAATATGCTCCCAACACATAAAAGAAATGAATAGCTATTATCATTTATGGAAGACTAAATATTCTGGTCTGAACAGCTGGGAAAGTCCTGTGGAAAAACCCTCATTCTACAGGAGCACCAACTGAACGTTGGGAGGACCTGAACATTTCTCTGAATATCTATTTTGCCTTTGCAGACTGATGGATTAGAATTCTCTGGGATTAGGTCTAATTTGCTTTACCATAAGACAGAACACTTGGAAATTAATTTTAGGCTGTTACTGTACCAAAATAATGCTAAAGGCACTGGATTATTATTCCAGAACTGGAAGGACTGATACTAAATATCAGTGTCATGATTACCTGTTGTTTTGCCTTTTTTTCCTTTTCTCCATTTTCTTACTTTTTTCAGGGGCATGAAGGAGACAGGAAAAAGACAGAGAGGTAACTATCAAATGCATCATGAATTTTTATCAAAACAGAAGATATACTGTGGCCTTGGATTTTCCATATGTTTAAGGAGATAGATTTTCTACATCTTTACTGGTCTGGAGGGATTCCACCAGCACAGCTTTAATTCTGATGGGAGAGAAAAAAAACCCAACAAAATTGGAGCCCCACTGTAAAATGTACCACACAAAATAAAAATGAGAGGGTTTGCACATAAGATTTTAAAGCATGTACTAGTAAAAAGACTGCTAATTGGTGCAAGGAATTTGCTGCATTCTAATCAAAAGATATAATGTTAACAGTTCATTACTTAAGCTGCTGTAAGCAAAATGTACTTCCTTATTCAAGAAGGAAACAAAAATTGTAGTTAACACCCCTTTACATCACCTCAAAATAGTATCAGTATCTCAGGAAAAGACTCAAGAGCTGCCCTCCCTCTTTCTTTGAGTTCTCTGCTTTTAGGATAGAATATTTTCCATACTAAACATTTCCAGCTACAGCCTGGTTTGGGGTTTTTGGGGATTCTTGATTGACATACTCTTCTTCACCTCTCTAAAGCAAATTCAATTCTGCTTCTCTGATTGCCTATATTTGACTCCTTTGGCTCTTGAGCCTTCCTGACTTACTTATTCCCCACCCCATAAACCTGTCACATCTCCTTTTTCTATATGTTAAGGAGGAACAAACTGAACACCTCCATGAACAGGCAGAAAATGAGATTTAGCAATGGAGGGCAGAGGGAACAACACCCAGGTCTGGACTAAGGACTGCTGTGCCATTGACAGTTCAGGTGTTTAAATCCTTTAGTGTGCCACTGTTGAGTCTTTTCTACTAACAAATTATCAGGAACATTTAAGGGGGGAAACTGTAACTAACTGCAGTACATAAACTCATACAAGATTGCGTCTTAAACCCAAACTAGACCATACACCTAAAAAAATCCACTTAGATTTCTACCTAAAAGAGACTTTAAATTCATTCTACAGTAGGCTTCTGGTACTCAGACTTTATTACAGAAGTCATTCAAGGGTTACCAAAAAAGTCTTTAATAGAGGAAAAGAAGCATTTCCTAATTCATCATGTTATTTTGGGGGCAAGGAGGGGTCAGCCTTAAAACCCAAACTGCTTCAGGGTGCATTTAGTATCTTCAATAGAAAATCTAAAATATTAATTTACAAGAAATAGTTAAAGATTTCTACACAAATCAGGAACATTTTCTTCAGTACAAGAATTAAATGTCATACAATTAGCACAATACCTACATTTGAGATTTATGTAGAGGTCAGGATATTTCCTTGTGAAGAATCATAAGCATAGATTAGGAAGTATAAACGTTATTTAATTACTTCTAAATTGCTCTTATCATAATAGTCCAACACTTATAACTGTACACAGCTCAATTTTCAGCTCTGTCCTGGAAGATGAGGGCAAGAAGGAAGTGGGACATAACTCAGCTCTTTACCCTTTACTAACAGGAGCAAGTTAGAAATATTTCCTTACAGAAAGACTCTACTGCCAGCAAAATTTGTCCATGGCTCAACACAAGGGAAACTAAGAATTCCACAGAACTTCTGAGATAATCAGGGTGAGGATTTAAATGTCTTGATAATTTTATAAATTAACTACATTTATATGCCACAAAATATGCTTATATTTTTATATTTATTTATTCTAAACATAATGAATTTATAATTTAGGAAAAGCTTTTAAAATATGGGGAGGGGAAAATGCATTTTTTAACAATACTATTAAAACTCACTCTGCTTGAGCTTTTTTGCTTTTCCTAAGTGTCAACTTTAAGTCGAAGGGGGAGTAAGGCTGTGTGTGGATTTGATTTATTTATTTTTAAAAAGTCTCCTAGGAGAGTAGATGCTTTGCTATAACTGCCCTGCAGACACATGTTCACAAAGCACACAAAAAATATAGAAACAAAATGTGAAAACAGAGGCTTCCAAGTCAAAAACAAAGGTATTCACAAGTTGTGCCAGAGATTAAGCCATGAAACTTCAGGCAGAAAAAGTATCAACATCATTTTGGGAAACTATTTATTTTTAAAAGTGTTTACAATCCAGAGTTATGGAATCTGGAATATTTTTTTCCCCACCAAGAACTTCAGCCTAAATGTTACTGCTGGTTTCTACTATCAGGGCAAGGATGAACAGCTTCCATTCAGTGGAAAATTAGTCTGGGACCCAGAAGGGGAAAAAAATAATTAAAAGAATAGGGTTTACTTCTGAAGCCTGAGGCTGTGACAGGAAATATATCACAAAACTCCTTATCTGTACAACACTGGTTTAGATTTACATTTTCATCTCAACATTGACTAGATTTGTTCTTTGTAATACTAATTATTTTACCCACACTTGCTTATCATGACCCCATGCCTCTGTTTTTTGCAGAAAGTGAATGAAAACGGAGTTTGAAAAGAAGGTCACACTGTTAAACATTAAACAAGATTAAAATGACAATTTATGACAGTACTTTAGAATAATTTCCTTATTCATAACTATAGTTTTCTGTGTTGATTTTTCCCTTGAGGGATAGTCAGAAAGATGAAACTGTTGCTCACAAGCACCAAGGCCCACTAAGGCACAATGAGCTTGCAGGCAGGAAAACCTCATTTCAGGTGTTCCTGTAACACAGTGTTCTAATTCCAGCCATGACCTTTACCTTCAGCAAATCAATGCAGCTGTTCTCCCCAGGTCTATCTTGCAAGATTTGACTTTAAACCTGTTTTGGACCTGTCTCACATTGTTCACAAAGCACCAAGTCGAACAAGTTTTGATCTCTTCTGGGACTGTCAAGGTACTGAAATTCTACAGAGCAACACAACCTGCTTTATTTGTGTGTGCATAAATACATACAGCTGCTGGTATTTCATACTCATTTCATTTGGCTAACAGGCTGAAAAGGCAAGCAATAGCACAGAATCATATATGGTTGTTTCAGCTACCTAAAATCAATGAACCAACAACAGACTTGTTGGAGACAATAAAAGAGCTCTAATTCTGAGCTTTGCTGACTCAGGATTTTGAGATTTACTTGTGAGAAGAAATACAACCACTGGATTTGAACTAATTTTTTTTTATCTTCAGTGGCAAATTATTTGCTTGTGCCTGTCTCTACCAAATGTAAGCAGACATGTCCAAATTCATACTAAAGGGGGATTTAACCTAACAAGCAACATTCAACACAAGCTGTTCCTTATTATTCAAAATGATTGTGAAGAAAAAAAAAACAAAACACAAAAACCAACCAAAACCACCTACTCAAATACTTTAAATCTTCACCCTATCTTTGGAATTTCACATTCCAAAGTGCTAAATCTCTAACTTGGAGTGCTCCCTCTCAGCACTGAGTGCACTCATCTTCCAGCCCACTGGCCCTGTGGCTCCTCCCCAACACTGACTGAAGCGCCTTCCCAAGTTGCCCCAGTCAGCACTTTGCACAGGATGTGGCACTGGAGATGCTGCTGAACTGACACTGAATTATTTAGCACTCATTGTACCTCACCAAGTATAAGTGGGAGCAGTCAGCGTCCCTATGGCCTTTGACTGAAGGCTACACTCTCTTTTGCATACCAGATTTTCTTCTGCTTTACCAAAGGCAAGATTGGATCTAAAGAGAAGAGCACAAGGCAAACTGTTCCCCGTGCTGTTCCACACTGGCATGGCCTTAGTCTCAGCCGTCTGTTGTCAGCTTTCAGAATATTTTAATAGGATTTCTGCTTTCTCATACACTCAAAGCACTGAAGTGCAGTTGAATATAATAAACAAAAAACCAGAACCAAACAAGTAATGGAATAACAACTGCAGCTGTTGCTCCCTGAAAAACTACAAATGACAATGTGACAAATGACAATAGTAAAAAATGACAGTAGTAAAAATATTACAAACAGTACAAATGACAATAGTAAAAAAATTGTAAAACACTAAGAAATAAAAGAAAAATATAAACACACCTTTGTAGATGAACCATTTCCTCCTGAGCAACTTGGTTCATTCCTCCTGAGCACCTTGGTTCAAAATTTTGAGCAGTCATGTCACTAGAGAGTAAAATACACTGCACAAGAAAAAGCAGAATCCTATTACAGATTTTTGTCTCTATTAACACTGCATGAAAATTCTACTAACTTTGTCTCTGCCAGCTCAGCAACTGTCCAAGTTATTTGCACACCTCTTTAATAGTTTCTCATGTGAAAACTGCAAATAAAAGTAGCTTAGAACTGATTTTTTTTCATATTAAGTATTGTAACTTTAATACTGGTTGTGTAATTTTAATAATACATCTTAAGCTTCAATTTCCAAAGCATTTCTTATATTAAGTATGTTAATCTAAGTAATAGCCTTGCCTCCATTTTCAGCCAGACACTCTCACAAATTTTCTCTCACAGACTGATGTTTTCTCTCTATTGTAGCTGCACTTTGCTGTATTTCTGTTAGCTAGGCTCTCTGATGGAACTAAGGCATTATTTATGTGTCTCAACTCCTTCAGTAAAGTGAAAACAGGATATATTTTTATTGGATATGTAATTATAATATATATGATTAATTGCATTAATATTTAGAAATCAACATTGACCTGTAATCATAATTCAGAATGGACCTAATCCACAAAGATTATTTTATATTCTCTTCATTTTCTATAGAAGTCACAGCAAACAAAAAAACTTCAGCAATATTTAGGATTGAATTTCACATTTATTATCAAGATATCAAAGAGAGCCTTACTACCCAGGCTGCCAGCTTAAATCAACACAATTGGTAATAAGTAGAACTTTTTCTTTACTTATATTGATGTCCAAGTGAATAAAGGGACCAAAAGCATCTCAAAAATGCAAAAGCTTTAAAAAGCATGGTGGGCAGGAACTGTGAACCTGTGAATGCTCCTGTTCTTGGTATTACTCTGATAAAATGTCTAGCACTACCTTTTCCCTGGAGCAGTTACTTTTCTGCAACACTGTCAACTGTCCTTTTCATTCAATACAGATGAATCCCAACTGTTGGAGGGAGAAGGGTCCTTTTCCCCCTATTGTTCATACAGTTAGACATTAAAAGATAAAGGATGACAAAAGAAATACAGCCAGTGTGGAAGAGTCAGGAATGGAAGGGGAGATGGTGATTCAGCTTGGTGAATTAGTTATTTAAAACACAGATGGCCCATAACCTACATACTATCAACTGCCTGCAAGGCACCTTACCCTCAGTCTTACTACTGTCTCACAGAATCTGCATGACCTGTTTTCACCTTATCAAGAGTGTCTTGAGTCTCTTCTTCATTTAAGATGCAGAAATCCTTTTTCCTGAATAGGAAAGATGGACTCCACTGCCTTTAACTCCCACCTCCAGTCCATGTTTACCAGACAGCCTTTGTTCCATATGCTGTCTCTTACTGAGGCTCAGATCCAGCACTGACTAATCCTAAACTGATTGGGAGAAAGACGAAAAGGCAGAGGGTAAGCCATGCTGCATTCCCCAGCCTTGGGCATGCCCCCAGCTGCAAAGGTGGTCTCAATCCTTCTGATGAAAACTCCTTCTAGGGCAGCAGAAGTCTGTGCCCAAATGCCTTGAAGAGTTAAAGACACGTCCCCAGCCCATCTTCCAGTAAACTCAATTATTGGTAAGAGATTAAGCAACATTTCTTTTGATTTTTGCAATGTTAAATCAGGTTTTTGGAAGAAGGTAGCATGGGAAAAGCCCCAGCATAAGAAACTAGTATGTGGTTAGCTAAAAGATTTTTTTTCCCACCAGTTTGTAACCTGAAGAGCACATTTGAACGCATGAAGCCCTCCAAACATGCTTCTTTTACAGATCTTCTGTCTAAACCAGCAGCAACTTTATTAATTTGAGTGAGAACTACTGAGAAAGCAGCATGTGAATCAGCCAGCTACATGCAACTTTGATGTCTTCTCTTGAATATTGTAGTCTGCTGAAGTGAAAATCATTTCTTTTCTGGCACAGCAGCAGGGGGGGTTTGCTAAAAAATATATAGCTGAAGAGCTTTTTTTGGGTTTTTCTCTTTTGGGTTTTCTTTATCCCTGGCTTTAAATCTAATGAAGGAGGAAACTCTGTAGGTTTCCCCTTTATGGAAGGCAGAATCCTGCAGGCATTTGGTTAAGGTGCCTCCTATTCCCCTGCAGATGAGTAAGATTGCTGAGCAAACCAGACAGCTGTGTCACCCAACACGATCCAGGGCCCCACATGAATATATTTTTCTCCTTATAATTTGTTTAATACTAAAAATGGATTCCTTCTTAGTTGCCTACCCACTGCCTGTCTAGTTCATATCCTACTGCAAAATTTAGAAACCAGCACCACGGTCTTGCCCAGCAAAACTGAGTACTGAAAAACAGCAGTAAGAAACATTCGTTTAAGCTACAAGCAGCCACAGTCAATGTCTATCTGGAGAAAACAAACAAACAAAGAAAACCAACAAAACCCCACTCAAAACCAAAACCAAGGGAGATTCCTCCTGGTTTTGATGGAATTTTCCTCAACTCCAATCCTCAGAATTAAAAGTGAACAATACTACCCATCTTTGAGGGAAGAGGAAGAATTCAATGTAAAAATCTTCCCACTTCACTGAAGCATTTGGGACCTTATGGAATAGTAACATTCTTCAGATATGCAAGACAGTATAGTTTAACTTCCAGTATACATCTGACATAATTTCCAGCGTTTTTTCTTCCTTTAATAAAGGCTTTCAAAAAATGAATATCTGAATTCATTCTGGGTTTCAAGCTCAATCACATTTTGGAGCCAAAGAGCTAAACTGACAGAACAACACCTTCTGATGTTAGAAAGAGTAGAATAAACACAGCAGAAGGCTGTGGAGAGATATGTAAAACCCACAGGTCAGAACCAACTTAAATTAGGGCATGATAGATAATTTACATAACCTCAGTGGGTCACTCCAGTTAACACCAAGTAGCTCGGGACAAATTCTACAAAAATAATGTACTTACCAGAAGTAGTGCTTCTGTTTTAACTCTTCATTATATTTGTAAAGATAGACTTTTTACTAAAAAACATTTAATATTGAATTTTAATATTATTATTATCCTTCATAAAAAGTAACCCCACCCCAAACCAGTGCTTTATGGATATGAACAACTGTTATTGCTGGAAAAGGATATTGAAAAGTTTGGCTGATTGAACATGGCGGGCATATTTAAAGTCAACCCTGTCCTTTTGATGTTGGGAAGAAGCCTTTACCAAAAGAAAAAGAGGTCACCTACTAACTGAGCAATGGAAACTATTTACAGTACAGCCATGGACAGAACCCCAGACACAAAGAAAGGTTTTGAAACTGAAAGAAAAACTGATTCCTATTAAATAACTCTCCACTACACAGTCTCCCCTTGATCAAGCAGTATTTCTAAGACCAATGATCCAGACTTCATCAGTCTGCAGAAAGTGCAGTAATTGAAATATACTTTTTCATAAAGCTTACTTTTATTACCAAAAAGTTGCTTTAATACCATATATTCAACATTACCCCCAGTAGAGCAAGAAAATGTGAACATCTTCTCCTTTGGAAAACCAAATTTCCATTGCTAAATTAATTAAGAAGTTTCAGGGACTTTCTGACAGATTGTATTGAAAATTGCAGCCACCTTATTAAGACAGAGCCATTCATATTGCATTTCGATACTGAGAACATACAAGTGTCCATGCAGGTCTGGCACCAACATCTACTTGGCAGACAAGCAACATGCCCAGTAAATTCAGTCGAGTGCACTGGACAGAATGTTTTTCTTACATCACAGAAAATGGTTTTTTATGTACGTTGACTCAGAGAGTCATCATACAGCACTTCACCATGAAAGATGAGAGAAACAGCACAAAACCACATTCAAGTACTGAGAGGGAAACAATAAAATGGGAAAGACACCAATTAAAGCAGTACTTACAGCAAGTGCTCATGCAACCTAGTGAGGTAATAGAACATAGAAGAAGGAAGAAAGAAAAAGCCCGATCTTTAATTAAAGTCATTTTAAGGTGAGCTTTGACAGAAAGCAACTCTCGAGATGTTCTGAAAGATGAGAGCAGACAGGTTTGCTGGTGTTAAGATGACATTCACAGGGACAGAGCTGCACAACACAGCTGCAAAGTGTCTGTGCCCTGAGAAGTGGATATGAAAGGGAAGGAAACTCACATCATGCGTGTTGAAAATATTTCTTTTTTTCCCTTGAAAAATCTTTGAAGTAAGTTTTTCACTGGTAAGCGAAAAACTGAAGGCAGAGTGATGGCAATGCAGTTTCTATCATCACGATGG
>JAOXXN010000120.1:25730916-25771531 GCA_026770055.1 Myrmophylax atrothorax
TGGGTTCTTTGTTTTGGGGTTTTTTTTCTTGTTGCTAGTCATGTGGTAGTTGATTTGGAGTGCCTGTCTGGTACTAGGTGAGATGAAGAATGGTTGCATACACTCTGTTTTGGCCTGGCAATACCTTGTGCACTGCCTAGAAAGACAGTGCTGTAAACACTTAAATATTTTAGGTTCTGAGACTCATTGATGGAATATCTTATGTCAGAGCAGCACACTGGGATTTCCTCCACTAGGCAGAAACAGCAAAAAATAATGGCCTGCTATGAAAAGGGAGTGTTTGGGCAGAGAGGGAGAGAAATAGTAATAAAGAATGGGCAAAAGAAGCAGATGAACAAGAGAAGAGAAGGGCAGAATGCAACTGATGAAAAGAAAATGACAGACTTTGTAGATGGCAATTACTATGTCCATATGCTGCTAAAGTCATGGCAAACTTTTTCCTTAAATATTTGCTGAAGGTTTCTCTAGCAAATTCAAGAGTAAATCTTCCAGTCTACTGGACTGGAAAGAACCAAAATATTACCTCCTCTCACCCAATCATAACATGAAATCAGAATTCAGTAATAATCATTAAATTAATTTAGTCAGAAAAGACCTTCATGAGCATTGAGTCCAACCATAAACCTAAATCTGCCAAATCCATGACTAAACCATGGCCTTAAACACCACATCTACAAGTTTGTCAGATGCCTTCAGGAATGACAAATCATCTACTTCCCTGGGTAGCTTGTGCCAGTGCTCAACAACAGTGCCTTCAGTGAAGAAATTTTTCCTAATATCCACACTAATCTTCAGTGGCACAGCCCAAGGCCATGATTTCCTCTCACTGTGATGTTTGGTACTTGGGATAATAGGCCAGCCCCCACCTGGCTCCAACCTCCTTTTAGGTAGTTGTAGAGAGTGATAAGGTCACCCTGAGCCTCCTTTTCTCCAGGCAGAACACCCCGAGCTTCCTCAGCTCTCATCAGACTTGTGCTCCAGACCCTTCACCAGCTTTATTGTCCTTCTCTGGACCCACTCCAGCACTTTGATATCCTTCTTGGAGTGAGGAGCACTCAGTATTGAAGATGTGGCCTCACCAGTGCCAAATACAGGGGGACAATCCCCTCTCTTCCCCTGCTGGCCACACTACTGCGGATCCAAGCCAATGCCATTGGCCTCTTTGTGCACCTGGGCACACGCTGGCTCATGTTCAGCTACTTCTGGGCAGCATCCCCAGGGGCTGTGGCTTTCCAGCCACTCTGCTCCCAGCCTGCAGAATTGCATGGGCTTGTTGTGACCCAGGTGCAGGAGCAATAATGTTGCCTTCAAGAAAGGTTGCCCTGTCAAAACCAAAGTGTTTTGTGTAGGAACAGCTAAAGCCTGAGCAGAAGCCTTTGGAAACCTGCTTTGATTCCCCTAAGAAAAATTCATAGGCTACTGTGCAGACTGGGCTTCCAAACCTTGGGAAAAGGGGTTGCCCTGGCAGTAGGATGCTGCTCTCAGAGCTTAATACAAGGCCTGTAGAGAGCAAGAGAATCACACAAAGGCCTTTTCGATTGCCTACATTTCTCTTCTTCATGCTCAGTTCCTAACCACGGAACAGATCTGGGAAAAGGCTTTTGACTGACAGCTGTACCCTTTCCGAACCACTGCCTTTTCCTGCGATTTTCCAGATAACAATTTAAGAGACTAAGGGGATGCAACATGCTGTGCAATGGAAGTTACATTTAGTTGCACTCCATAGCACCATAGTACTTCCATGAACAAGGACAAAATGTCAGAGGCTTCTGCTTTAACTCACTTCGCTTTCTTTAAGACGGTGCTCTTGATGTACCGAGGTTCGCCTTCTCACCTTTCCTTCCACGCTGAGTGGCTGCCGATGCTGCTGGGGCTGCTGCTTTCTGCAGTTTAAACACCTAACAAAGGTAATTGTTCAGGGTTCAGCTGCAAGCAATGTTGAAACAAAGGAATGCAAATCGCAATTGTCATTCTCTGTAGGCATGTTAAGGAAATCGGAAAGTGTTAGCAATGCTTCAAAAGCCTGCCTGAAAATCTGAGCAGGTAGCAGACTCTTGCTTCAGGAAAGTGCTTTTACTCAGGTTTACTCGGGTAACATTCCATGTCACAAGGCAATTCTGAAAGTCCCTCGGGCACCTTTCTTGCTTGGCTGCTGCTTTCTTGGCTTATTTCAAGTTAAAAGAACAATGACCATTTTGTCAGTTACTGCAGTATTGAAGAGTATGTTCATAGTTACTTATCCAAGCATATCAATTATAGATCTGTGGCTTTTAAAAGTTGATTATAGTTTGCCAGAGAGAAATCTTAAAAATATCACAGCTCTTTTCACAGAAGAGAACAAGAAGCAGCAGGGCTGCTTTAGAACAAACGTTTCCTCCAGAGCTTAGATAAACAAATATTCTTAAGTGTTTTCATTTGTTGGGAAACAAGTATTTTCAAAATGTTGTACGTTTCAAAAACCTTGACAGAATAAAATGCTGCAGGAGCTGTACACATAACAGAAAACAACAACAGAATTGTTGCCTGGCATAGCAGACAACTTAATCATTCTGCTATTCACATTTCCATGTTTCCTCATACTCTAGTTATCCCAAAAGATAGTTTTTGATCTAGCCAAGTTTATGACAGAAAATAACAAGTCTATGTTCTTAAAGTACTGTCAGTTACATTTTAAGACATCTGATAACATGAAATTTGTTTATTAAAAAAGAAAAACAAGTCAGGAAGAGCAAAACAAATGGCTGTCTCTGAAACAAGTCCCTGAGCTGGATGGTACCAAGTTTAAGAAAAAATTCTCCTACATCCTTATCCACAAAAGAATGCTAATTGTATCTATAATACACTGAGTCAAAACACGCTGAATGCCGAGCATGCGGAGATCGCAATTTGTAAAAATCCAACTAGTTCCTATGGAGGAAAGACAAGGGTTTCTTTTTTTGTCTTGATATTTTACAATGTGTTCCTGAAAAATTCGTCTGACTTTCTGGTAAACTGTAGATCCAGTTGAGAAAAAGAACATATTTGTCATGAAATGCATTCATGACAATTTTCTGTAAAATTACCTTCTTATACCTCCGAGAGATGTTAATGACCTTAATGATGCTGTTTGCACAAGAGCCCTGTAAAAGTAGTAGGTCTGTACAACACCAGGAACTGATTTAAGTAACAGCAAACAACCAAACAACAATGTCTTGTACTCAGCACCTTTTATCTTGTATACTGTTACTGACCAAATACTATTAGTGTCAGTGGAAGTTTGCTTTAGCTTTAGGGCAAGCATATCAAGAGTGCTTAACAAGCATTGCAAATCAACATTCAGCTATTTCCGTCCCTTCCTTAGACTTCAAACACCGACTTTTTTCTGCTTGTCCCTGGAGTCAAGACTTTCTGTAAAACTGGAGATAAGCATGTGTCAGGAGACGGGCTGAAATCATTTATCACCTTATACCCCCCAGAATTTTCTATCAAAAGACCTTTGTCTTCTAAATCAGCTCCCATTTCCTGTTTGGTTTTTTTTCTCTCATTCTTGGGTTTATATTCTATTCCAGAGGGATACAGATTTTTCCAATTCAGCATTCTGAGCAGCGTAAAGGGGGCTGTAATCTTCCATTCTATTTCTTATTTCATAAGCAATAATTGCTCATTGACAGTAACACAGAAATAAAGACTGAGGCTCTGTAAGAAGTTAGAAAAGCTGGACTGCACATATTTGTTTATCAGAGAAGGAGGTTGACATACAGATCAAGGACATCAAGAGATATTTTTTCATGTAAATAGGGAATCAGCAGCACAGTTGTGAAATATGAGCAAATCTCTCTATAGAGAGTAACTTCTACAGTATCCCTTTAGGTCAGTAGGAGATGCAAAAACTCACAGGAGTTGGACATAGATGTTCTCACTGAAAATCAGTGAAAATTTTATCTGCTAATTATTTTTAAATGTATAATCAGTTGCAATAGATAAGTTACTCGCTGAAAGCATTTCACTGATAAATGTGTGAAGAGTTGACAGCAAGTATCTCATTGTCACAAAAATAGCTCCTGTTAGTCTTGCTATCTTACGAAGTCACATATCAGGGGACACTCTAGTGCCCTGATCTCAACTATTTTAACAGACATTGCCACCAATTAAAACTTTTTAGATTGTATCTGTGCAATTATTCAGCTGCTGTTAGACAAAGTTTCATAAATGAAATCTACAGTGACAGTCAAAAGAGGTAACAGGAATACACTGCAGTTCTCAATCTCACATTAAAATAGCACCTGAGATTGGACACAGGACAGAGAGATGCATAAACAAGCACCTAAATTAATGGAGCAACACTAAGAGAATAACTGAAAGGAGCACATTTATGATTCACTAAAACACAAAATCTGCTGCCTATCTAGGTGTTAGGAATTCTGGCACCACTAACAATCAGGAACACCAATGAAAGATTGCAAACCCACTTTGAGTCCATAAACTTAGTATCTAAGCTGAAAAAAACCATGCAACTACTAACTACATGACATTTTAAGGAACAGCCCAAGTACCTACTATGAAAATTAAAAAACAAAAAAACAACCCAACAAATTACTCAGTGCTATGCTTCTGTACAGTTATTACAAAGCAAAACTTACATTTTTCATTCATGTTCTTTGTTAACAGAATGTAAATCCTAGCACAAAATCTTACTAATGCCATTAATCCTTTTGTAATCATATTTTTTATTTTCCTTCTGCCTAGAACTCTGAGCTACAAGAGAAAAAACAGCATTGAATAGTTGCTCCATAAACACAGGGAGTGGGCTTGTTGTAATAGCTTGAACAGTGCTAGTGATAATATTTCTGACTAAATTTGTGATGACTGACCCATGCAAGCAAGAGAGAAAAAGACATCTCCAAAAAAACAACACCACACTTTTTCTACTAGAAGAAACATCTAATGACCCATGGAAAAGTCATGAGCAATTTCACCTTCTGACTTTCGGCTGTGCCAGCCTTCTGATGGCTGCTAAAATGAGATCAATATTGGAAGGTGCAACAGGACACCACAGGACAAACTAAAATGCCCTACCATGGGCTACAGTGTGAAGTCCTCTCACCTTTTCTACTTCCAGGTTCATCAGTTGCTGTGAATGCACCATTCCTACACATTGGACCATTATTTTTTAGGTTATTTCTTTGTACATTCTTGTGAACAAGCCAGAAAGCTCAAGTGTCAATGGTCTTTGTTCCACATTACAGGGTTCCTTTTGAAGTTGACCTCATGTGATGGCCATGAACTTCAGCCTAATGTTTTGGGGGGAGATCTATCTTCCATTTTGCATAATTTTTCCCTCCTCTGAGATCAGGGGAAGGAAATAAGCAAGTGTGGAAGAACACAAAGCACTTCTTTATGCCTCTTTACTCTTCAGAAAAAAAAAAAGTATGAGTGGCAAAGCAATTCTGATACTTGTAATGAAGATGAAAACCAAATAGAGAGTATCAATACAGCACTTTAATGCTAAAAAGTCTATAGTTTCCCACAGAATGGCAACCATGACAGTAATAATGCATGCAGGAGCTATTTGTTTTTTATTGCAGAACCAATGTTATTGACTCTGATATTAACTGTGGGGCATAATGGGATTTCTGTCTCCTGTACAGATTGGTTCACTTTTGCCTGCTTCACTAAAGGATCTCCATACTGAAATATCTACAACTACAGTAGCCACTTGGACTTGGTAAGAAAAGCCTTTTGGCCTGTAAGGGATGGCCTTTGCCAGCTAGTTGAGAAAAGCAGACTACGGATTGAAGCACTTTTAACAAACTACACAGTAGTCTTTTCATTTGAATGCAAGTACAGTTTTTACTCTTATTGATAGGAGAGCACTGGTATTGGGGAGGAATTTAACTTTTTTAATGTATCTGAAAAAGAGAATGTAAATCAATAGAAGTTTATAGAAATTGTTGCAGAAAACTGTAACTCATATAGAAAATCTGGTTTAAAATGTTTTAAAAAATTATAAAACTTCTTCCAAAATAACAGTGTTTCTTCCTGACAGAGGAAGAGTCCAACAGACCTTCTACAGCGGAGACAGAACTCCCATTAATTTTTATGGACCAGATGATGCAGAAGGTTCTTGCAGGAACCAAGCACCTGACAAAGTTAAGACTTCTACCACCAGGAATTAACTGAGAAAAGGGTACCTCATTTCAAACCTTTGTAGAAAAGGTTCATTCTCACCTCTTCATAAAGTAGAACCTTGTTCCATGACTTAGTAATACTTGTCTCAGTGGGACTGGCACTTTAAGAATTCCACTAACTAAATAAATTTCTAGACAAAACATCAAAAACACTGTCCTGATGTAGAGCTTTTCCCAGGAAACTGATCTCAGACATATCCGACGTACTAAGCCTGCCCCACAGAGTATAAAACATAAGGTTACACTGGGAAGAATCCATGGAAGGAAATTGTGTCTTAAGCTCTTTATTATTTAGTGAGTTAATCTAAACCTAATCCAAGGGGGTAAGAATATGGAAGGCAACATTTTAACTATTTTTCTGATATTTATGTAAGAGCTAAACAAATAAGAAAAACACGGCTTCCCCTAAAAGAGAAAAACGCCTGGTATTGCAGGAAACAGAAATATGCAGGGCATAATGAATATTCCTTAAGAATTAAGGCAAGAAAATAGGTCTTTACAGCCATCGGGCAGACTTCTAAAAGAGAAAAAGGAGAAGAAAATCATTGAGAAGGTTTAGACCCAGGGGCAACACAGATCTTAAGATTCTTACTTTTCATAAATGCCTGTGCTTTTGATAAGCAAGTCATATTGTGTAAACATTTTATCTGTATTATAGAATCTGTCACTGTTTTTCAAGAAGAAAAGCTCTACAGGGCCTTGTTTTTTCATTGGGGAAAAAAAGAAAAACAGGCATGGATGAAAAATTTAGGCTGTTATGCCTTCTGCCATTAAAAGTGCTACTAAAAATATACTATGCGATATATATTTAAATACTTCTAATCACAGAATCATAGAAACATTTAGATTGAAAAAACCCTCTAAAATTACCGAGTTCAACCATTAACCCTGCACTACCAGAGCAGTATATCAGTACAAAGTCTGCTACTTCCAGTGGACACGCCAAAGAACAAACTTATCATTGTGTACCTACATGGTCCAGGTTAAGGACAAATTTTACACCAAACTGAGTCAAACTGTACTGGTGAAAAAACTGTCAGCCACACTGGTACTAAAAAGCTCCAGAATGAATTCAACAGAATTTTACCTCAAGCAGTGAAAAACTACTTACCTCAAAACTGATTGTTATGGCTTTGCTCAATTTTTTTCTGGTCTTGTACTAGGGAAATTAACTGCCAAACCCGATTTGCATAGGATTAAGTTAATATTTTATAATTAGAACTGAATATCTATCTGCACAGCAAATAGTTATCTACAGCTGGACTCTCCTAATTCATTTGAGGTTTCTGAGGGACACAGATCTTTTAGATTTATAAGCAATTTCTCCCTAAAACACATATCTTTAAAGTGGTACTGTCACAGTATGAAAGGCAAGTACAGTTTCCCAACTCCTACACAGACAAGTTGTGTTCTTTGTACAGAAATCACTTCTCAACTGTTTTATAGAAAAACACTTCTACCTGTGGGTCCTGGTGAAGAAGCAGTAAAAAGAAGACAGGACTGACTGGATATCGATGTCATTGCTCTGCTAAACACTTTCCAAGGCAAGTCGCTTCAGGATGGGAAATAAAAGAGAGCTTGAACCTCACTGAGCAAACAGGAAAAGAGGTGGTTAATGTCTAAGTACTTTTGAAGATAAAGCCTCAGTCCTCCTTCAAAACACAGATGATCCCTACTTCACTTGAAAAGACTAACTATAGAGACTAAATTACTAGATAACTAAAAATAGTCATTGAAAATACAAAAATTAAGCATGGTGCTTGTCTCTGTTCAGGGTCCACATCACAGCTTCTATAATGATAAAGAGTAACCACCAAACTGGTATAAAGGGACCTCACAGGTGAGAGACTGGGACTTGAATTTCTTAAGAGAAACAAAATGGTTTCATACCATGAACCACATAGATCTGCTTCTCAATCATTGCTTCAGCTTTTAATATTATATTGAGATGAACAAAGTGTGCATCACAGAAGTGTCCCAGTCATTTCAGCACACAGCTGAAAACATTTTCTCTAAGTCCCACAGTCACAAAAACTGCCAGGAAAACTGCCCTATATTCAGCCATTCACTTGTGAAAGACGTGCTCTTACTTTACCACAATATTCTATAACTTAGAAGTCTAATTCTTAATCCTCCTTAATAGTTAAAGGATTCAGTGTGAAGTCTTTTTTCATAAGTCAATTTTTCACCACTGGCTAAGTGTGGAAGTTATCAGGAACAAATTCAATGGAAGCATTACAGACTTGAATTAAAGATAACACCAGTATCTGCAGTCAAATTTTTAAAAGAATTCACAGCTCGTTTAGATGCCAAATGAAGGTTTATTAGCAAAAGAATTCAATCTGCAGTACCATCACAGACACAGACAGACCAACTATTTCCCTCTTTTCTATCACATCAGGAAAAAAGCTAGGGATTACTAAAAGCTTACATTTTGTGCCAGCACATGAGAGTTGTCACACAAACTTGTCTCCAGGTTATAAAACCAAGACCAAACAGATTACTTCGAAAACTAGGCCATGCATTTTGATGATTGAACATTAAATAAACAACATAGCTCAAGAGACAAGGGTAAGGTGGCCTGTAAATGACCTCCAGATTCTCAAGGATGGGTAATATTGCCTGGACAATACACTTCAAAAAGCCAAAGGACCAGCCAGGTAATCACTTGAACACAGATAAGTAACTAGTGATCTAGGAGAGATAAACTACTCCAGACAAACGGTAGGAGTTGAGCGATAGCAGAAAGGTTACAGTTTGAGATCTCATTTGCTTTACCAAACAAAGCATCCATGCATGAAAGAACCGTGATTTAGCAACTAAATCTACACGACAGAAGCAACTGAGCAGTCTTGGAAAATAGCATGCTTGGGGCTGCCCAAGGCCGTGCACCTGATGAATTTCAGGCCATTTTTATAGCTGACTAGAGCAGTTTCAGCAGATAGGGAACCACTTGCTATGAACTTTTGTTACACACATGCATTACATGCACATTTTGCTATAAAAATTGTTCCATTGAACAGATATCAGAAAACTGCTTCTTTATAGAGACATTCTAACTGTAATAACTTAAAAATTTGCTAAACAATGTCTACTCCTTTTCTCTGAGTCACAACATAATAGGACTAATATCTGAATATTCATAAATTACTAACCTCATTGTTGTGTTGACTCAAAGTTTGCAAGTAATATTTTTGACCCACCATACATAAATTAATCAGAAACTTTCCAAAGACAAAATTTTCAGAGCACCTATAACAAACACAACGCTTTTAAAGGCTTACCCGTTACTTTGGTACACTGCAGAAAATAGACACAGGGGTCAGCAGCACAGAGGAAAGTATCAAAAACACAGCAGTGAACCCCTGAAGAATGGGATTCTATTTGGCTGTGGTAACCTTAGGGGAACAAAATCAGTTTACGTTAGTTTGGCTAAGAACATAAAGAATTCTTAAAATGCACATATGGCAGCACATACAAATGCAGGTGGAACATACCTGTTTCTAATAATTGTACCATAGAACCAAATTAACTTTCAAAAAAGGTTGCTTATCCATTTCACTGCATAGAAAATACAGTCAGACTACTAATCCAACCACTAAAACTAGCTGATGGGATACATTCTCTTCAGTGACTTGTGCTGTGAGAAGTCGATCCCCAAGCACAATTTGAATTAGAGATTTTCTTTTTTAAACTAAAACACCTATTCTCACATCCCAAACCACATTATTGACCTTCTTAGGCTTTAAATAGACTTGCAAGAAAGTGGACAAGGAAGCTTATATTGACTATGAATTAAAAAACCCACAGGATTAGATTTAGAGGCTAAAATCCCTCTTTGGAGAGGGATGCTTGGAAATATTTCATTGGCAGAGAGGAAGTGGCACACAACTTATTCTATCCCTGACAATCTAATTTCCCAGAAAGGGTTTCTCCAGGGATGCTTATGATCTGGCTGTCTTCAGGAAATTCTTTCAGCTACTCAGTACAGCCAAGAGAGATGTAGAGGCCAGTGTAACCACAGCACAGTTAAGCATGCAGGGGAAAGAAAAACATATTGTAGCTGAGCTTCCAGCAGAATATAATAAATCAGAAGCTCAGGATCTTTGTATGACCATTAGAATACACAAAAATAATGAACTGAGGATCAAGACAGCTTTCTGCTTCCTGAAATAATAACCTAGCAAAGATTAAGAATGAGAATCATCAGTACAACAAGTATATTCGGTACAAAGGAAAAAAAGAAATGGGGATATGGAAAACAGACCCAAGCTTGATAGACCCAAAAAACCCACAGAGGTGGGGGAGAGTGGAGGGATGCAAAGAAACCCTTCAAAAAAATAAAATAAAAATCAAATATACAAACTTCTAAGGTCCTCATGGATCATAGGCTTTCATATTTCCCCTTCTCTGTCGGAGTGCTACAGGCATTATCTCAGCTGAGAGGTAAAACAACATTAGAGACTGGTACCACACAGCACAATAACAGACAGGGTCCCAGATCAGAGCTCTGCAAATGGCATTGCCCTGTTTTCTCTCTGGAATAAAAACAGGCCAAGAACACCAGTGGACCCTTCCATCATTTAACCTAAGGTGCATTAGAATACAGCATAACACTTTGAAGAGAGAAAATTAGCAATGCTGAGCAGAGCAAACTGAAATAAAATTGTCAGTAAGCAGATCTGCTCACTTTATACTTGTTAGCTGTTCTATCCAAGGCTTTCCAGAATTATGGCACATTCTATAGAGTGCCCTAAAAATACCTTTTTTGGTCCCTCACTTTGGAGCCTTAGAGACAGTTCCTCCTTTCCCCAGGAGTTTCTACCTACATTTTTTGCTGCTGTTTGCATCCTCCACCTCATCTCCTGCCAGTGCCTGGTCAGGGGCTCTCACTGGAGACAAACACTATTGTTCTTCCCCAGGGAAACAGTGACACGTGGCAAAATTGCTTGGCCAAGACATGGAGGCAGCTGGGCCCTGTGTGCCAGACAGCTGTAACTCAGGGACAAACACTGTCACCAAGTTTCTCTAAACCTGATTGCCAGAGAAGGAGAAAGCACCGCGTTCCACAGGGAGAGCACATCTCCAATGCCGCTGCTGGCTGGGCTGTCTCATTCAGAGGATTAATCCTGCAGATCCAATTAAAGTAGCTTTAGAGCCCATTGTGCATGTTTCAAACGGAGCAGCCCCAGGATTACAGAGCAAGCTGCAGAACCTGCCCTGAGGTTCTCCTGAACATTCATTTTATTTAAATAACCATAATGAATAACACTAGGATTTGGAATTAGTGAATTAAAATATAAATTAGGTTGTTAAATATAATCAAATCAATATTTTAACACTCCTTAGCTTTTGTAAGGTCCAAATGTTTACTACAAATTAAAGCTACTTTAAACACTAGACTAAAGCTACTTTAAACACTTCTTAAAAGGCTACAAAGAATTTTTTGATGATCACAAACTTCATCATTTTCTGATGATTGCAAGCATCTAACCTCCATCCAATGATGAGGTTCGGGACAGCCTTTTCTTCTCCTCTCCCCACCTGCCTCAGGTAATTAATGCCAATCTCCAAGGGAACCATCTACAGAGACAGCCAGCTGCAGCCACCATTTGGTAAATGGTGCGATAAAACTACACACCCGAGTCCACAAAAGGTTATTTAAAAATTTAGAGGGGTCGTTTCTCACCCTCCCAGTGAAGAGGACAGTCAAAAAGCACACTACAAATGCTGTATCTTCTGAAGGATCCACACTTTTTAAAGAAGGAAAATCTGAAGGGTTTTTCTGTTGTGGGCATCCTGAAATAGCCATTCTGCATTTGTGCTTTCTCAGCTTACAATACACAAGACTTAGGATCTAGGCACTGTTGTTAGGACCTAAGAAAAATAAGTTCTATTAAAATTTCAGAACCTTCTTTTTAATTAGAAACAATGCTCTTTTACATGGCAAAACACAGAAGCATGATCAGTAGCTAAGCAGCACTGGACATCGAGTTCAAGTTGGATATCAGAAAAGCAGCCCTGAGAAAAACAGAACTGGTTCCTGAGTATCCCTCTGGGCCTACCAAAGTCATAAAAGACTTGTAAATAAGATATTAAATATATTGTGAATCATGCTTTTTCTGAAACAGACATATGCTTTGGCAAAGTGGAATGTGGACGTGAAGCCAGGCAGACTATTTCCCATTGCAAAGTTCAGTTAGTGACAGAAACATCCAGCACATTTTCAGATGTGCCAGGTGAGCTGTGCTGTTGTACCCCAACCAGGCTTACATGAAAACAGTGGGAAGCTTACACAGAATCTAATAAGTCACACTTACATTAGGAGATATTTCTTTTCTTAACGTTACTGCTTATGAGTTGTTTACAAATCTAGAATTTGGATCATATATTTATGATATGCCAGAAAAAAATAATTGAAAGATGACCATAACTGGATTTTTAAATTGAATTGTAGGGTTCAGAAACTCCAGCTGTCACATACTTAAAGTCTTATCTTGATTGTTTTAGCCACTATTGTTAGTCTAAAGTAATTTCAGAATAAAAGCAAATAAGAGTCTAAGCAGTAGCAAGGAATAATAATTGAAGCATAGGGATAACAGCAAAGCAATAAAACTAATGAAAATTTATCATAATACACTACCATAACTCTGGATATGAAAACAGATTAAAGTAATGTTGTTTTCATAGAGTTCTCTTCTTCCTAATTAACAGTAATTTTTGTTGATCTACATAAAAGTCATTCATGTTCAGCTCTGGAATTTCTTTCTGCTATTTCTTCATCTCCAACCTTTTGTTAAGTATACTGCTTAAGAAAATCCCTTCCCTCATTTCTCTAGTCCCAGAATGCATAGTCTTGATTAGTCTGAAAGTTCATTTTGCTTTTGCCAAAACCAAGAAATAGTTGTTTTTCATATAGGTTTAATTTTAGTGTGTTCTTCAGTTTCTTCACTCTGCTCATTGGATCATCTAAATAAATACAACCACCACCACCACCACCCCAGTCACATAAAAATAGGCAAGTTTTAACTATTGGCAATTAAAATATTTGAAATTAAGTGTTCTAAGCCTGACTTTTACTTAGAAGACTGTGACAGTATCTACATTTGAGTTGTAACAACATACCAGTCTGCACAAAGAATAAATCAGCATAGATGTTTTATCTTTCTCTCAAGTCAAAAGCAGTTCATTAGGAAATTTAAGTGAAGCAAGACCACTGAATTCATGTTAACCAAAAATTGCATCTTTCATTCAATCTGTTTCAGAAAATATATTAAGCTGTGTCTAGGATCTGGCTTTGGAAAAGAAACAGGGTTTGGTTGACATAAATCGTATAACTCTTTCAATTGTCTGCATGAAATTAGAGTTCCTATGGTATAAACACATTTTTAATTTTGAAATATCAGTAAACTTCAAGGCATAAATCCTCTTCTAATCCCTGAATGGAAAGGCAATAAATTTAGGTCAGTTTTATATGCAGAAAAGCCACATTTATCTTGGTTGTAGTTTCCAATACATAGGAAGGCCCTGCCCAAACAGACTGTTCTCTGTGTACCTCAAAGTAGCTCTTTCTCTGGGTGTTCTCACAACAGCTTTTCCTTCAGTAGTGATGATTCAACATGAAGTAGAACCATGCTTTCATTAGTTTACTTGCAGGTCTAATAACGATGCACACACAACTTCATTCAACTAATATTACTATATTTCAAAATTTCAGAGGTACCAAATACTTTTTTAAGTTTCCTTTTCCGTCTATTTAAAACCCTTACAATTACACTACAATATTTTAATAAATTGAGCTACAGGCTACACCTACATGTGGTCATATTCAAATATGAAAAACAACAGTGGATTTACAGTTAGGCAATGTAACATTTAAAAAACATGACAATGCAAACATTACACAAGTTGATTCTGGAACAGCAGGGTATTTTAAGTACTAAGTTGTAGTCACTGTACACCAATTTACTAACAGAAGTCAGTGTCCTAGACATCTTGATACAGAACTACTAAATGGTAAATGACAATTTTGTGGACACTTACTGGAAGTTTTTCCCATGGCAAAAGTGTCATCAGGAGAGAAAGCAGGAAAGCACCAGAGGAACTGATTAATCTAAATGAAAACATAACAGAAAGATTGTTTCATTATGTTGTGAAATAAAAACATAGAATCATAGGAATCTCAAACAACAGTAGTGATGATTCCCCTCCCAAATTACCATATGGAAAGATGTAATGCTATTCCTATACTGCTGCAGCCTTCGTATTATTCATTCACAGTCTGACCTCCAACAGAGACAAGTTTGTTAAAGAAGTATGTATCTTAACAATCAGAAAGTAAGAAAAACTCAGCACCTCCTTTAGAAATTACCTAGCAAAGTCAGGGATGACTTAACTGAGGGCTGAGAGCAGCAGAAGAGTGAGTGTTCTTGGCTTAGGATTGCTGAGAACAAACTTACAGTAAAATCAGAGTGAAGAAATGGAAAATTTCTCAGTGGGCTACGCAGTTTTGTATCAACTCAGAAATAAATGAAACTTTAGAGTCATGAGGAGGTATCTTTACTTGCAAACATCAGGTTAAATTCATTAAAAGTGTAGTGCTGGCTTTAAACCTGACCCTTCATGCAACATCATGAGCTGGGAGGAAGCAGAGAAAGATCAGGTGCTCCCCTGTTGACTTCACCAATTCTGAGGCAGGATTAAACTGAGATTAACATAGAGTTAGAAAACATTTTATTTTTATCTTACTGGTTCCATCTTGTTTATTTTAAAATTACTTCAGGTTACAGCTATATCAGGTTTTAGCTATATCTGATTCCAAAATGCATGTGCAGAGGCCATTCCACTTCTCCCCACACCAGCACCTTGGTGAGCTGTGCTGGGATGGACTCGGTGTCCACTTCTGTGTAATTACTAACAACTATTCCAAACAGGCTGGGAAATAAGTCCTACTTTAATTCTGGGGCAGACCTTGCAGATTTTCTTTCTCAGTGGGATATTTACCAATGTCACACACTAAACTTTGGCTGCAAAGCCCGGATTTATCTGGGGATTTTAAACTAAGTTAGCAACATGGTTTCTGAGTGTAATTAACAAATTAGTTACATGCAATTTAAAAAATAGTGTGCTTCTCTGTCACACTTCATTTGTTATTCATGAAATAGTGTAATCTTTCCTACTCAGCTTTTAAGTTTCTTTACTTGGAGACTCTGTGCCAATCGAAGTGTTAAAACTTGCATATAAGAAAACATAAGAGAAACACATTAACAACTCAGCCTTCAAATCATTCTTCATAGACAAAGGCATGGAAAATGCATACTGTTGTGTCTAACCCTACAGTAGAAGAGTGGAAATCAGCACATTTGTATCCTGGACTTGCTCCTCTCTGAGCTCCTATCACTTTGTGATAATTTCTCAAAACTTCATTTTTTCCACCTCAGAGAATGGCAAGTATGCTTAATTCTGTTTGGTAGCCCCAAGAGGATCAATGCACTGACCCTACCCACCCTGAGAACAGTGAGGCATACTTGCAAATGAATTAAGAATGGATTCCAGATTTTAAAAAAAGCAGAACCAAACCTAAGTAACAGACTGAAATCAAGTTGGCCTCAAGAAATCTTGGGTAAGGACAGGAACTGACAGGAACTATGAAATGAAAAGAATCCGTAAAGTTCATTTCAGGTGCCACTGCTGTTTTTCCTTCCTTACATCAGGAAAACTGTAGAATAATTCTGGAAAAGTTGAAAAACAGGCACAAAAATTTTCCTCTTTTACTTTCCTGGCTTTAAAAAAGGACAGATCAACACTAAATTAAGATATCAAATACATATTTTTAATAATAATTATTATAAGAATATATAGATACAGATGCCTTTAGAGAAATAATATCAAAGCTGAGGGACTGGAAGTAAGTAGCCAACTCTTTCTTTCAACAGTCAAAACACGATCTGCATCACTAGGCATTCAGTTCCCTAAGTTAAAATGAGGTCTTTTTAGAATTTCAGTCATAATTTGTAGATCCTTTTTAATAAAAAGAAAACCATTAATTTATATGCAAAGAAAATTAATCAGGTTCAGACTCTTGGCAGAAATAGTGAGAATGAATAGCTGTTGTATCTTCTAATTTGAAGATCTGAGAGCTTGAATCAAGGGTATCCATAAAACCTCAGCTCCCATCTTCACTTAGTTTCAACTTCACAACGTGAAACTACTAGAATTTATGAATAGTATTGTAAAGCTATTTTCCTACACTGCATGAGATTTTCATCATGCCTTCCCTTGATTTTTATCCCCTGTAGATCTTCCCCAACAAAACACTCAGTGGTGATCAACATTATACTTTGAAGAAACTCCACACAAACAGGATTATGAGAGCCAGCACTGAATTTCACTTGCAGTTATTTTTAGTTTTGCCATACCATGCAGATGAGCTTACTTAGGAATGTCAGTTCCTGAATTGCAAGAGAAGTTGTCGCAGGAAAGTGTGTAAGAGAACTTTGGAGTATATTATGCTGCCAGGAAGTTTCACATGAGGCTACAGCCTCCATTTAGCAAACAAAAAAAAGGCAACAAATTGATTGCTTCCAGATTAGGAAAAATGGTCCACAAACTGTAATTACAGTCTGATGATAGAATATTTGGAGAAGACACCACGGTACTTCTTTACTCTTTGTACTTTTCCCTTTACAACTGCTTTTTGGCTACAGCCAGATGTGGGATGTTTAGCTAGACGAAACTGTCTTAATATGGATGCTGTTTGCATTTTTATATTCTTAAGAGCATATCCTTTTGCTATTAATGCACTTCTTTTTCTGGTATTTCCCAATGTTTGGCAGTTCCCCAGTAAGCAACAGCGCAGCAGAAATTCAGTTACACTTTATACAAGCAAATCAAATACAGGTTCAGTGGGACTCCACAAACACACCCTGCCTGGTGCACGTCCACAGTTATGGCCAGAATTAGATCATTTTATGTTACCACATCTTATGGAAGGATTATTACCTGCCAACTGTCTTCTTCACCCCTCTTTATCATGTTGTGTATGTAATTATAATGACTTATATTAGCTATTTCTATTTATATGAAATACAACAAAATAACACATTGAAACACTAACAGAGGGCAAGCAAAACCTACCTAACTCAATGGACTTAAAAACAAAGACAAGATCAGCTATAAAAAACCCCAATATTAAGCTTATAAGACTGGTCTTAGTGAGTAATATTTCTATACATCACTTCCTTCTACCCTAGATAATGAAAAAAATTATCACTCTTTCAGACTAATCAATACACTGTACAACATCCAGAAAATAAAAACTTGTAGCAGTGTTGGAGAAATATGAACTTCTAAGAACCTGGCTGACAAAGCTCAGAAATATACTTCTATAAATATGACAAAACAGAATAGAATCATTTAGGTTGGAAGAGACCTCTAAGGTCATGGAGTCCAACTGTTTACCTAACACTTCCAGGTCCAGCACTAAAACCATGTCCCCACCATGTGCCACAACTACATGTCTGTTACATACCTCCAGGGATGGTGATTCCACCTCTTCCCCGGGCCACCTGTTCCAATGTCTGACAACTCTTTTGGTCAAGATATTTTTCCTAACATCCAATCCAAACCTCCACTGATGTAAATTTCAGGTTATTGCCTCTTATTCTATCCTTTCCTGCCTGGGAGAAAAGACTGATCCCCACCTGGCTACTACCTTCTGTCAGGGAGTTGTAGAGAGCAATAAAGTCTCCCCGAGCCTCCTTTTCTCCAGGATAAACACCCTCAGCTGCTCCTCATCAGAATTGTGCGCCAGACTCTTCCCCAGCTCCATTGCCCTCCTCTAGACTTGCTTGAGCATCTCAAAAAAAAATCTTTCTTGTAGTGAAGGGCCCAGAACTGGATGCAGAATTGGAGATGTGGCCTCACCAGTGGCAATGTGTCCTTGCCTGGTCCTGCTGGCCATACCATCTCTGACACAGGCCAGGATGCCACTGGCCATCTTGGCCACCTGGACACTCTGCCCCTGCCTGTAGGTGCTGCACAGGGTTGTTGTGACTCAAGTACAGGACTCAGCACTTCACCCTGTTAAACTTCACACACGGATCCAGCCTGTCCAGATGTCTCTGCAGAGCCTTCCTACTCTCCCGCAGGTCAACACTCCCACCCAACTTGCTGCTGCCTGCAAACTTGCTCAGGGTCACTCAATCCCCTCCTCCAGATCACTGACTAAGATATCAAAATGGCTGGCCCCAGTACTGAGCCCTGGCAAACACACTTGGGACTGGTCAACAACTGGGCTTAACTCCTTTCACCAACACTCCCTGGGCCTGGCCACCCTGCCAGTCCTTAACCAGGTGAGCAGAGCACCCATCTGAGCTGTGGGCTGTGAGAAACGGCATCAAAGGCTTTCCTAAAGTTCAGGTAGACACATCCACAGCCTTTTCCTCACCCTCTAGGCAGGTCACCTTGCTATAGGTGTGCAGGTGGCTCAAGTTTCTTAGATCTGGAGAAGATGAAAGTTTCAGCTGTTTGAGCATAAACCTCAGATTTATGTAGCCAATGCCACCTTTAATTCCACACTTTTGTCATAATTCACCTTACCTTCTCTTCTTATTCCACCAAATGCTGATACCAGAGGCAAATTCCTATACATTGATGCCATTGTTTTACACTGGAAACAGACTTAAAGCAGAGATTAAGTTGTAGTAAAATTTTTAAGTGCACACTTAGGTTTAATTTGACATCATATAGCCCAATGCATGAAGCTAAAAACATACTCCACCTCACAAAACCAGGATTTCTGGTTACATGGACAAGGGAAGCAGATTGAACTGAGAGGTCAACTGCTCAGCCTGAAGGACTTGCATTAAACACATTATTCAGGGGTCAGCTTTAACCTAACTTTCTAAAATATTTACACTAATAATACCCTAATGAAAAGGATGCTGATAAAAATGGTTTTGATAAAGGGCTACCAATATAGAGAAACAGAAAATCAAGATTCACTGAAACACTTGATTTGACATACAGAAAGTGGAATAAAGTAGCATTAATATAGAGTGCACTATCACATTTCAGGACTGAGAAAATTTCAGTAAAAAAAGCCGATGCTCATCTGCAGCAAATCACTGATATTCCTCTGCCTATGTAGCTATGAATCATCAGTGTAAGTCTGCTTTGGAAAAGGATATTGAGTTTATCAGACAAAATATTTCTGGAAGAGTAAGAAAGATCAATACTGCTGTATAAGTCAGAGGTGAGATATTGTCCAAACAGCAGATCTGGACATCAGAAATATTGCTTGGGTCTTCTGTGTTCAAAAATATGGCTTCAAGTTGGAATATACACTGAGAAAAGCAATTGCTATGGGCATAAGAACGGATTAGCTACTAAACAAATCACATCAAAGTAGTATGGTTTGTAGAGCCCAGCAAAACCAAGACTCATGTTATGACAAAATATGATTTTCTATAAAAAGAACTGAGTGAAAGGTAAACATGAGAAGTGAAGAATAGAAAGAACAAGTAAATGCCAGTATCCACATCGCTACAAAAGAATAAGGAACAAGCCATTAAAATGTTGACACTGAAAATTAAAGAAGGTATAAAACCCTGAAACAGCTTTCTAATGTTAATAGTAGTTTAAATAAGAGCTGTTTAAATTTTTGAAAATCTTTATATGAACAATTACCAGAAACACCATCAGCACCCTTCCTCAAGGACAAGTTTAGCAACTTATTAGGAAAACTCAGAATGACCATCTTTTACTTTAATTTCTATTTGGTTTGTTTTCAACTACTCCCATCCAATATGTGCTTACACTCACTTTCACATTGCACTATAAGTTGGCACAAAGGTGAAGGTACAGCACAGTAGATTCCCTCAGACTTCCAACAGTAAGAATTAGCCAATAATTTCTCCATCACGCATTTCCTCTGAGTGCATTCCTAAAGGCACACACTTTAAGTTTTAGAGAGTCAATGAAATCTGAAATGATTAAATTGGTTTGAACACAGTAGCTCTGTGGTATATTTATCCTCACAGAGAAGGCAAACATTTTAGTATTGTATTTCAAGCTGATATAGTTGCACTTACTAATGTAAGCTATTGTCCAACAGTCATAAGAAAATATTTTGGCCCTTTTGTCCTGTATTCAGGATATTTTCCTGCTTTATACAGTTTTTTTCAGGCTCACACATGGTTCAAATGCTCTTGTCTAGATGTGGATGCTCTTGTTCCCTACATTGAGATTCCCCCCCCCCCCCCTTATTGTTTGAACGTGTGGTGGCAGTTCCCCATCTCTGTTATTTTCTCCAATACTCCTTCCGATAAACTCAGACAGTGCAGACAGTGCATATTTCAAGAAAACAGCCCTGTAAGAAGCTGCAAATGTAAATTAATGACATTTGGTTTAAAACGAGAACAAATAGTCTCCAGCAATAAAAGGTGTGTGGTATTTGTCCTCATTACCACATTAGTCTAAGTTTCGGTCACGTAAATCACTGGGAAGCCTCCTCTTGACTAGGCAATCAGGGCAGAATGCATGGTAAACAAAACACCTGCTGAGAACTGAGAAGCAGATGTTCTGGTAAAAGAGATAAAAATGTAGCTGAAATGCTTATCTAGAAACTGCCTACGATCTGATGGATTGAAAAAAAATAATCAAAACTTATTTGCTGGAAGTTTTGCCATGTTATACAGCATGGAAAGAAAAAAAGGTGCTTTTTTTTTCTCATTCTTCAACAAAAGCTTAAAAAAATAGGTAAAACAAATATCTGTGCCAGTTCATTAGTCTCTCCTAAGCAGTGATGAAATAAAATTTTCATTGCTGCAAGAAAGGAGGAAGGCTGGTAGTTAACCTTGGGCTGACTCTGCTATCAATTTAAATCTTCCTAAGAAACAAGGACTCTCAAGAAACCTCTGGTGAGTAAAAAACCTGCTACAGGTTGAATTTTTTTCAGGAAAAAATACAATATGCTTCTGAATATTTAGAATGGCAGTTCACCATTCGTCAGTCACTAATGATCTCCAATTCTATCACAGGAAAGATTTTTGATAGTGTAAACACTTCCACAAATAGTGAAATTTATTTATTTTTACTGGTCACTACTATATTAGCACAGAGTATCTTTATTTTTAAATATGGATATTATGACTAATTATAAGAGAAGAATATAGAAACTTGAGAACTCTATTCACTTGGGCTTGTGCTTCAGGACTCAATGAATTAAGAGTCTGGAATCAGCTGAAGTAATCCCAACAAAACAAGTCTGATAGAGATTTGTAGCAAAATCAGGGGCAAAATATTTGAAAACTGGGCACATGCAGAACACTGCTGTGCTGGCTACATCTTTTAAAAAAGAGAAACTTTCTACTCCTCTTTTAGAACCATGAACATGAGGAAAACAGACTCAATCCAGGGCCTACTTCATTACACAGACCCCATACCTCTCCTTCATTTTCCAGATACAGACATAACAATAAATTACTCCCAGCTGTAAACCCGTATGCAATGTCTGAGAGCTGCTGGAGATCTTTAAACCTCTATTTTTTCTTGCAATAGAAAAATGAGTATGTAGCAAATTACTAAGGAAGAAAAAAGATTCAACAGGCATCTTCCTGTAAATAATTTTCTCTCTTTTATTTCCATTCATATTTCTGACATCTCCCTTCTGATCATTGGGTTGAAGAAATAAAATAATGCTACATGAAAATGTAGAAGTTGAAGAGGAATTATGTTTTAATTATGTTTATGTACTTTCACCATCAGTAAACGAGGGAACTCACGTTGATCTTTCCCGTTAGCCTAATACAACTAAATTCGCAATGAATGTCTTAAACAGAGATCTTTATGAAATATAATCTTTCACGTATTAAAAGTTAGGAGGCCTTTGGTTCATAAGACAATTATGCTGAGCTTATTTTTACCACAGCCTACAAAGGTAATCCCTCTTATTAACGGTTCAAATATCAAATGCAGGAGACAGGTTTAATGGAATTATTTTTTAATCTTTCCGCTGTCACCACAAGTGCCACCTGACATTAATCCCCTGGCACTACTAATAAGATTAAATGAGAACTTTTACCTTTGGCATTGTATGATAGACTAAAGCACAGGGAGAAACCTCATCAATGGTTTAAAGCAATTTCGTGTCAGTTGTACAACAACCAAGCAGATGTTCAATCTGGGAAAACAGCTACGAATGGTACGCAAAAAAATCATTACTTTTTGTCTAGTGATAGAGAAAAACATTCTTTCAACCACTTGATCTAGGAATGGATACTTTGAGACCTGGAAACACTAAGCAAATAAAAGTGAGACCTAAGTGGATGAACCAGTATCAACAGAAGTAATAAAAGCTGCAAAAGTATACTGGAAAAGTTCTTATCAACAACATGAAAAAAATAATACTCTGTCTTAAGTTCAGAAAACAGAGGGATAAATTGAGAGCTGCAAAAAACTAGATGAGTCACCTTCTTCAAAAATGCTAATACAAAGAGATAAAGCATCTTCCATTTCATAAAGAAACCGAGAATAAGGAAAGCTGCTAAGCAAAGAGGCTGGACTGGAAATTAAAGATAAACTAGGTTTGACCTGGAAGCAAATCATATGGGTCTCAGCTTTCAGTAGAGGAGATGGGTTAAGTGTAAGAGGTGGGGGCGGGGAGCAAAGGTTGACAAAGTACAGAGAAAGTGAAAACTATAGTAAAATAACATTGTGTACTTAGTCACACATTGAGAGTGGTCTCAGACTCTAACACCAATACTATATTGGTGACAAACAATGGTAACATTTTAATAACAGGTAATCAGTCCCTAGGTCTAATGGAGTCTCAATAATAAATAGAAAATAGCTGAAGGGTCATAGAGCTGAAAGTATAATGGAATCAATGGAAATAATTTACCAAAGATATATAGCACATCAGTTTGGGTAGAATCATGCCCATTGCAGGTGCCCAGACAAATGAAACGTGGTCCATTTTGGTTTTGTAAACCAGCATAAATCACATACTGGAGAAGACCTCATTGAAGAATTGCCTAAAGGGGACATGGCAATGGGATTAATTGGAATGAGTTTCCAAAATTAATTATTCAATTCCTTGAGGGTTTTTTCAGTCATTAAAGTAATAAAAAAATATGTGCAAGATTTCTTGATGGCTCAAATTTGGGAGGATTAATGGATCACAAGATGATGGCAAACAATCCAGATGACTTCAAGGAAAGCACTGTTAGAAATGGAACTAAATCAAAGTGCAAGGTCATGGCCTTGAGGACTAATAACAAGAATGTTTGCAGTAAACAACTTGAGAGGAATTGCTAAGGAAAAGCAAACAAAAACATATTAACCATAACATGAGAGTCCCAAAATAATGGAGCCATAAAAAAAATAAGTGCAATCCTTATCACTTTTCAGTTTTTCAAGGAAAGAGTACAGTGATGAATTAATAAAAATACTTCTTTCAAGACACAAGCGAGACCTCATCTGAGCAATCACACATACTTCGGATCACTGTTCTCACAGATTATGAGTTCAGACTGGAACATGGAACAGGCCACAGAAACAGATATCTCATAAGAAGAGCTGGAGGGCTTTACTTATTTAGGCCAGTAAAGTAAACCTTGAGAAAGAAAAGCTGTTCATCAGATGGGTAAATGTTAGGTCAAAGAGCTATATAAAGCAAAGGACAAATCAGGATCACTAAAGACACATGCTTATGAGATTTGAATCCTTAACTCAGCCTTAAAATCATTTTGTGATATTTCCATCCAAAGTCCAAGTACCAAAGGCATGCAGTGTTTGCCCCCGACTGTCTCATTTACAGCTCAGCACAAAACAAGGCTTGCAGATTATTGAATGTGAACTGGATAATCTGGGAAAATTGCTTTCACATGTGGGTACAAGTTGTTTGAAAACAACTAAATTAGACTAGAAGTATTACTTTATTTCATAGAATCATAGAATTGATTGGGTTGGAAAAGACCTCCAAGATCATCAAGTCCAACCCTTGGGCAAACTCCGGTCCATTTACCAGATCATGGCACTCAGTGCCATGTCCATCCATGTTATTTCCAAAATTTTACCCTAGTAAGACAAGATTCAACGGCCTTCAGCTTTGGGTAAAATATCAGAAGGAAACCTGCTCATTTTAAAAGTGACCTTTCATCCTTTTCCAGTCACTCGTGTTCGGCCCGGTTAATGGATTCTTTTACAAACAGTGTTTTCTCTAATTCTGAAACCAGTGCAGGTGCTTCAGCTGATGCCATTTTTGTGCAGCAGTCAGCAGGCAACCCAGAGGCTATGGAGGCTCATTTTAATTACTTGGCACCTCAATCCAATTAAAAATGCACCATAAAGAGTAGCTGTCAGAATGAAACCTTGGTGCAACTTACCTAAACCAACTACCCATAGCCGATATACACCACAAACCTTTCCAGACATTTAAGATGTTTCAGTTATATTGGAGATTACATGACAATTTTTTAATGACTTCAATACTTTTCAAGGACTTCTTTCAAGAAATTTAGATCATCATGCCCTATTAAACTAAAAGCATCCTCTAATATTGTTCCTTCTCTATATTGTGCAAAGTGATGTCTAATCATTTCCCTATGAAAAGCAATGCAGTGGAAGCAGTAAAAGAAAACTGCCAATGTGAATTACATCATCAAAAGCTGGTGCTGGGCAGTGGGTTGGTAGACACTCACTTTTGCCTAAAGTTGGCAGTCCAAGAAAATATATTGTATTTGCCAGAGATTTATACAGAACATGTCTGAAAGTGAGTCAGGTAAACAAATGACATCTGCTGACTAAAAGAGCCTATGCAATAGCCACCTGAGTTCAGAACCAAAGCAAGATCTTAGAAGAGAAAAAAATATTTCTTAAAAGCTTATAAACAGGATTTAGTGGATTTCTTCTGAACTGAAAAAGATCACAGATATTGAGCCCAACACAAGTATTGTTGAGATGATTGGATTTCACTTCAGTCTTGCATGAAGTTACACAGTACTAAGGATACAGAGTTATAATTGTCATGTCAAAGACAGTTAGTCCCAAAGCTTAAGGGTAATACGAAAGCTATCCTGAACACCAGATGGTTTATTAATTAAAATACCAGAAAGTGCACTTTGGGGAGACTGAGAACTAACTGAATACACGTTCTCTTACATGCTCTGCTTGTGGTACTGCACAATTAACGTGCAGAATGTGTCAAAAACATGTTCCCTTTCAAATTGGACAATACAGAGCAAAGTTGCTGCAGCTTTTCTTTGCTTTCAATCTCAATTTTGTAAGTAATAGCATTTAATCACTTATGTAGATCATGAGATAATTCCACCTTTCCTAAGAGAAATTAACAGATTTTTATTGTTGGGCATTTACTGTTCTCATTTCCAGACAAGAAGTTAGAAGTTTGAGTGACTGTTAGAAAAATATACAAATTCTTTGTACCATTACACTCCTCAAAAATGTCAAACCAGAACTGATTTGTTTTGCAAAAGATTTAAATTTATCTGAGAAAAAAAACCAATTTGTTCCAATAGCATAGTCCTTTGAAAGCAGTAACTTCTGCATAAATGGACTGAGGAATGTATAGACTGCCCAACTTGTATTAAATCAGGTGTCCAGCAAGCATGCACAAATGGGCTTCTAAAGCCTGTTGAGAGGGTTTCCTCAAGGCAATGTTCTCTAGCAAAAGGATTTAAACGAATGCTCTACTTCACATCAACAGCTTTGATTTAGAAGGGTAATTTCTGCACTATGATTTCAAGGTGATTTCCTATTTTGTCTCTTAGAAACCCTCCCAAAGCCAGAATTTTGTCAGCATAGAAAACTAATGTGTACATTCTCTACTAGTAATCAAAAGCTTCAAGACACCACTTTCAGCTGTCATTTTGTGACAAGACCCTAATTTGGGTGCATTTTTTATTAGGGAAGGAAGTACTGGCTTGATGTATCAGTGCTATTTCACTGATCATAAACTGAACACACCAAATTTGGAGGGAACTCAGTGCAAGATTGCCTTCATGATGGATGAAGCCTAAACATGTTTTCACTGAGGACTGGGTTTATTTTTTTTCCTGTAGCAGTTAGCTCTCTGTAGTTAACAGATTATAAGTGTTCTGAAATTCTGTCACTGCATCAACTACTTCAACAGCACTCATTTCCTAAATCTAAGTAAATCTTCACTTCCTACCTCAAACCTTACCCAAGCTATATTCAACAATATTTCCTGCCTTTGTTTTTACATTTCCCTAAAAAATAACACATCAGTTATGTTCCTCCCACACCTCTGTTGTCTGTGGTTGTTTACTCAATAGTGTTGTGAGATATGCAAAGTACTCGAGCAAACACTAAACAAAGAAAAATTACAAACATTTGTTCATCTCGGTAGTCTGTATTTCTGTGGTTGATGATGGAAGGCACAAACTAGTGGCATAAAGCTTAGAACTCTCTACATTCCTGACATCCTTTTACTTTTCTTGGCCAAGTTCACCATTAAATGCAAGAGAGATGTTTCTTATTCTTCTCACCATCTGTATATGACAGCTTTTCTGCAGCCCTCTTTGCTTCCTCTGAGTAACCAGCCAAACTCACTTAAAACAGCCGCCAGCACTGAAACGTTCCATTTTCAACAATCCCTTTGTTTGAAGTCCTTCATTCAACATTTCAGTCCCTATGGGAAATTTCAGATTCATGCCATTTTGGATTACTTACTTTCAATGATTACATGACAGGTCATGCTGAATCTATCACAAAACCTTCCTGATTCACAATTTTCCAAAGTTCTTTATAACTGTCTGCTTTAGTAGAGCAAGTGCAAATTCTCACAGCAATTGTGACTGAATCTTGGTTGAATTCAAACAAATTTTACAAGGATTTGGGTCTTTTATTTTTTAGTAAAGGGTCTGCTTTTGGACATCTACACTGGATTTTTATGAACACTCATTATTTTCTGTGTGACAAAAATGGCAAGTTGCATTATTTTTCCTTCAATAAACACACATCCACGTACACAAAGCAGACATGATTGTCTTTCCAGTGACAAGTTAACCATATCTAATATTTCTGTATTTGCTTTTTCAGCAGTTAACCATTTTCTTAACCTTTAACAGAAAATATTTCTTGCAAAACTAAACACTTTGACTATTAATTATGAGTCAGTACTGCCCTAGAAACAAAAATTTCAAATACAAGTTATACAAAAATTAAAACCTGCTACTTTTACGCTGGTATTCAATTTTAAAATTATTTCTTTTTAAATCCATTTCATTTTGCTCTGCAAATGAAACACTGCTATTGGTTCTCACATACGAAAATATTCAAAATTATTGCTAATAGGTTTACAGTTTGAACTATTTGAAGTTACGTCTGTCAGATGGACTATGACACTAACATGCTATGGGGTTTGCAGTTAACAAAAAAATAGCTGTTAGTCCAACATGAAATATAAGAGGATGATATGAATCCTGCCACTGCTCTCCTGTGTGTCTTTACAACAATTTCTTGTGGGAAAAATATGCAATGTCCCTATTTTAGAAGCAGCATTCTTGAATGTGTCATTAATTCGAGCACGTCATTGCTACAGGTTAACCTTTAGCTGCACAATCAATAACCTCGTGCTTCAGTACAAGCTGGTATTTTTATTCTGAGTGCAGCTGCAAACCTCTAGTCTGTGTTTTTATCCTTTCTTGCCTGAAAATGAAAAATCAAACCTGTAAAAGCAGATTACAGCTGCAGTTATTGCATTTTCAGTTTGGCTGTATCTCCAGGCACTGTGTAGATCCCGAGCCAGGAGAGCACATTCTGGGATCAGCCAGTGCAGGGCTTGCTGGTAGCCAACTGTAGGCCTCTCATATCTGATACATTCCTGCACGTATCACTGGCTCATTCATTGAAGTCACATTTATGAAGTGCTCTCCAATTTCAGAAAATCTCACTGTCTGGATTTTAGAGAAACATTTTTCAATTGCTAAAATTTGGAGGGGGGGGGGGGGGTTAAGAGATAAGCATAGATGTAATTGTGCTTCTGCCAAAGCGTCTGAAAAGGAGGCAGTGATAACATGGTCCTTACTGTGTGCACCTGTCACTTGTCACATGTAAAATAATTACTCTGCTTTTTGTGGGCAGGTATAAATGAAAAGACTTACAGAGCTATTACATCTGCTTTTGAGTATGGGTTAAGATTACTGATCAGCACTGCAGCACACCCAATGTCTATATGAGCTCGTTACTTGCAAAAAATTCTCCACCAGTGGTGGGTTTCAACTCAAAGGTTAATTTGTTTAGAAAGCTGCTGTGAAATACTGTTCAGTTGTTTCTCAAAAGCATTATTTCTGATAAAAATAAAAGTTTTCTTGCAATTTGAACATCATCCCTGCATGCTCAGAAGTATCTGCTAAGATATTAGTAGTTTGTAATTAACCTCCCTGTGCTTAGGACTTTTCAGTGATGTGTTCCAGGTAGTCTTGGAAAACCCATGGGACAAAACACAGATTTAAAAAAGAAAAAGACATACCTTACAAAATAAATTTAAAAATTAAATTAGTCTTTCAAAAATGAAAAATGTACATTACAGTCTAGACAGGGCACACTTAGACCCATTACTGAGATTTGTCTGAAATTCTAAGCTGGTGCCCTCAGTTTTTGGTAGCTCACAATCTGGCCTACAGCACTTACAGCTGGGAGTAGCCACATTGATTTCTATTATTTCACAGAAATCAATTGGACTACTCCCAGCAGTAAGTGCTGCTCTCAGCTGTAAGCACTTACAGGCTCAGTCCTTAGGAGTCTGTTAACTCCATCCCAGCTGCAGACAGGCCAGTATGTTTCTGTATTACTTTTTGGGCCGTTGTTCTCACCTATATCATCTTTAGCCTTAAAAGGTTCATCTAAGGGAAACAACAGAAGCAGCAGCCATGGATAAAACTCACACTCATGCTGTACCAGCCACCTGAATTGTTATTCCCCTGAAAGACTCAGTCTCAAAGTGATATCAGCTTCAAACCCATACATAATCACAGAAATTATTTCCATTGAGCAACCATGACCAGCATTACCCCAGCTACCACGCTGCATTAGGAAAATGAGTGGTGTTTTGAAACTCATTTGTCTATGCTGATCACAGCCTGGAAGAAGTTACATCACATCTTTTTTCATGCAAGTACTGACAACAAGTTAAAACAGAGTTTTCAAAACCTGGAAAGCGTCGCCTTATGGACATGGAAATGAAAGTGTAGCACACAGAAGGAATAAATTTTTAGCCTTAGTAAAAGGCTTCATTATGGACAGATACTTTTAAGACTGCCTTGTTGCCTGGAGCTATTAAAACTAGAGGTACTTTTGTTTGTACTGGCAATATCTACAGTAAAGTTCCATGGGCATGCCAGCTTGAGTACAGACACATTCCTACACATTCATTTGGAATACACACATCTGTAATCATAAGGTCATAGGAGAGCTCAGGTTGAAGGAACCTTGGAAAGTTCCTGTGACCAGCAGGTCAAAGGAGGTGATTCTCATGAGATCCCACCTGGAGCGCTGCTTCCACCTCTGGGCCCCCAAACATTAGAAGGACATGAACTTACTGGAGTCCAGAGGCAGCCATGGAGACACTCAGAGGGCTGCAGCACCTCCCTAGGAGCCTGGGAGAGCTGGGCTGCTCAGCCTGGAGAGGGGAAGGCTCATTGGCAACCTTTCGAGTACCTTAGGGGGGGCCTTACAAGAAAACTGGAGAGGGTTTTTTTACCAGAGCATTGTAGTGACAGGACAAGGAATAGGACACTGAATGCCTAATCCTGGAATGCACATGACAATTCAACGCAGCACGCTACGTGAACAAATTTTTGCAGTAATACCATTCAGACTGCCTAAGTACAAGCCAGAGAGAGCCACCAAGTCTATACATCCTGAAGATAAAAATTCTTCATTGAGGTTTTCATAGCTCTTAGTGAAACCCACCACCTTCCAAGAGGCAAAGTCTATACAAGAATTAATGCCTTCGAGAATAGAAACACACCTACATGGCTTAATTTGGTGCTATATTTGAGTTACTTGAAGCATCAGTGTGCAGTGTAGTGCTCTAACTCCTGTTTCTAGGTCAGGTTTTGGGAACAGATACCTACAGTTCAGGCTAGTCTGGAGGTCTCTGCACCATTTGTTATGGAGACATGCTTCATACTCTGAAGCTCTTATATTAGCTGTAGAAATTTGAATCACTCAGAAGAAAACTGAATCCTAATGATGCAGCTTCGAAATACTTAATAGTTAAACCACACCCACCAGACCTATTTGTCTTGCTCAGGTACCACTACAGCAAGCTGGTGAACAAATGACTGACTTTACAGCAAACACAACAGGCTTCAGGTCAGTGATTGTGTTCCTTGATATCTCTGCCAACATATTAACAATTGTTGCTTTGCAGTTATAATAAAAGGAGAGGAAAAACTGCTGTGATTATCTAACCCGGCCCCACATAAGGAAGTGTGCCTTAATTTCCCACCTTTTATCACTAGCTAAGTCCAACTGCAAGCAGGTGATTTAATCTTATCCCAACCTTCAACTGCTTTGTTTCTGATTGTTCAGACAAAAGATCTTCCCCTCACTCAGGTTCTTACAAGATGTTTTGCATAATGAAATTACTTAAGGTTTGCTAAAGCATGACATTGTAATAAGCATTTGAAAGCTCTAGAATGAAGCAGTACACCAACTTACAGCTAGGGAATGTGAAAATGCATTCCCCTCCTTTCCCTTACTTAAACCTAAGGATCAGACACTTCATTTTGGGTCACTTAACTTTCCTTGCTACACATAAATCAATAAATAGACAGAAGGTCTAGCAGGTGAATCAAAATAAGAACCTTCCTCACGACTCAGTCAGAAAGAGCTGTGATAAACTTGTCTAGTGTGGGTCATTTCTTGTAATTTTTACATCCACACTCTGTCAGGATAGATTGAGAGCTTTGGTTTACGGAAGGGAACAAGAAAAAGATAAATGAGAGAACTGTGCAGATGAAATGTAGTGGCACAGAACACAGGCAGAGATGGCATACACATGGAAGATATATTCAAAGAAACTGCCAGAGTTATGCAGCTAAACAAGTTCCAATGGATACAAGCAAAATGTTTTACTGTGTGACTTTTATGTCATACTTTTTCCATTTATAGTCAAAATAAGCTTACTGCTATTCCTAGCCTGCAGGCAAGAGTAAATCAAGCTGTCTTCCAGCTTTAAATCAGCAACTTGCACACCACAGTAGGATTTGCATCATTTCCACCATTCCAAGTTAAAGCAGCAATTCCATGCTCTTTTATGATTTCTCATACAAGCCATACCTAGTTAATCAAGAGCTATTTATAGCTTACATTGTCCCTATAAATAATATTTTTAGCAGCAAAAAATTGCTTTGTGGAATATCACAGAATTTAGCTTAGCCCAGACATTTATCTAATTCAGTGGTTTAAAAGCAAAATAACTCTTCTTCATTAATGAAAGGGAAAGGAAAAAACCAATAATAGCTTACAGTATATTTACATACACATATACATGGAATAATATATTTGCATGACATTTGCATATACATGTGTAGACACAGACTATTTAGGTATGTTTATATCAAGGAGCAGAAAATGGTAACAAATATGTATTGCAATGAGTACAACATGGTAGAAGATAGAAGTATCTTCTAGGTTAAATACCATCTTGCAATATGTAATAGTCTCTTTCTGTGGAAGAAAGTGGCTTCTCTCCATTCTTGCCATACACAAAGTCTCAAAAAATAAATTTTCTCTAGCTAGCAACTATGCTGGATAAAAGGCTGTTGGCTACTTAATCCACTACCAAAAACACATTAGTGTCTATGAGAATATTAAATGTGACTGTCTTAATATTTCAGCTAGTAAATCTGACAGGAAAAATAGAGCAGAAGGAGCTAACAGCTAACAACAGGCTTCTGTGCAGAGAATTAGGTGTCTAAGCAGTAAGTTTTCTGCATTTAGGTCCAGGGTTATGACTGACAGACAGTACACACCACCTTTTTTCCACATCCCTATTACAAGGATTTTCACATTTTTTAAAGATCACTCTAAGAACTAGTATTATCCAGGCTGACTTTCATTAATGCCCTTTCAAACCTGGATCAATCCATTCTAATTAAAAAAAAAAATATTTCTGATCGTGTCCAGAAGGGATAACACTGAGCACCCCAGACCTCCATAATTCTACAAACTGTAATTATAATCTCATAGAATACTACTATTACAGACAGGTTGTGGAGTCTCCTTCCCTGGATATATTGAAACCCCTCTAAACACAATCCTGGGTAATGTGCTCCGGGAGGTTGGACTGGATGGCCTTCAGTGGTCCCTTTCCACCCTTCCTGTGATACTATGAACTATCTCTATAATAAGCATTTTCTTGTTTTGATGAAATTTCATTTTTTTCTTACTGTGGTTTCCATAAAAAGAAAACCAAATGGTATTACCAAAGCAAAGTTGGACAAAATGACATAAAATGTTATCATCAGTTTTACAGTGATTAAGATTTTCTATTATTTCTAGGGAAGTCTCAAATCTTCACAGATCATATAAAAATATTGTGATGAAAATTAGGACCAACTGACTTCAAATGGACAACAAACAGCCATAAATCTAAAGTTAGCTCTATAGAGCAGAGGTTCAAATAAATTCTAGTTAGTTCTAACATGTGGCTAATTTTTGAAAATGAAAAGAAACCTTGCTGCATGCTCTGTGTTACAGGCTAACCAGATGGTCACTTGATAGATGTTTATATTAGAGGAACCACACTGTACCCTTTCATATGATAAAAAGAGAATGTGTGTTTCATTTGGATTCCAGTCAATTTTAATTCATTTTTACCAGACAATACATGCTACTAATGATTACTCAATTAACCTCAGAGCTCCATAGTAACCAGTGAATCTCTAAGAAACTTAATCACATAAATGCATTCTGAACCAACCAAATAACATGGATCAAACTACATTAAAATAAAATGAAAGTAATAGCAGCAAATTCCCAGAGCTTTTTTCTTCCCAGCTTCTTTTAACAATAATTAGCAAAGAAATTGAAAGCACAAAGAGTGTAATTTCGTGCTGGTGTCTCCCTAGTAACAAAGAATGCAATATTTTAAAGAACTGCAACTTTTCCCAGTGTGTAAGAATGCACACAGTGAAGATTTAAGATGCATCTAGATATATGTAATCTATGAAATTAAAGAAAGTAAAAGCCAATTATGTTAGCAAAATATCTGCTGAGGAGATTCACAGTAGGTGTGGAACACAACGGACCACAAAAGGAATTAAGCTCAGGAAATGTTGGAGTGTGTTATTCAGTGTCAAGAAAAAATTAGACAAACAGTAAAGAGAAGCTGAGAGAACTGAAGACTCTCCACTACGGCACATGGTTCTGCAAGCTGGTTGTTACAACAGAAAACAGCAACAGCAGAAGCTCTAAGATTTTTCCATTGCTTAGCAAAATGTGCTAAGGGAGAGTGGAAAAAATTATCAGGTACCACTGAACACATCACAATGAAAATCAATTTCAAGTCAATATACAGGTTTGTTTCTGCCATTAACAAATGGCAGCAGTGAAATAAGACACTGGCACTAAGGATGGACAAAACCAGCAGGTCAATAAGTAGTTCATAATGTAAAAAGTTTTATTCTTCTTTATTTTTGTCCTTCATTGTTTCTTGTCTGCTGTACCCACAGAGTTGAAAAATTCATTGGGTTGTGTATCATATGCTTTGTTTCATTGTGACATTATATCATGTTTCTGATTGCCATCCTGCATTATTTAGCATTATTTTTAATATTCTATCAGAAAGCATAAAATAACTAATTTTAAAATTAAATAACTAGTTCTGGATAGCTTATGCATCAGGCTTTCATGCACTATATCAATTCTATGGAGAACCTTTAAATTGATTCTTATACTGCAAAACAGTTGCTTAACCAAGATTGCTTCCCCCATCTTTACTCTTCAAAACTTCCTCTAATGGTAAGACAGGCACAGGGGAAGGGAATGCTAAATTTCAAATGATTTGCAGAGGGTTTCACACTGGAATATCAACTGTAAAGCAGCCAAAGGTATGGCAAACACATTTACCAACAGGAGTACCAAACTTGTTCTTGTTTTGTAATTCCTGGGTCATGTGAGGCAGTACAAAAGTTATATATGTCAACCATAATGTTACAATTAAAATCAATAGAGTTAAACCAATATGAATCAGCAATGGAAAAGCCTTTTTGAATGTTTTAAATTAATGTACTGGAGATTATATAAATGGTTTATTTCCCTGTAGAATACAGCTGAGACAGTTTGGAAGCAAGTGAGAACAGACACATTCAGAGGAAGTTAAAAAGCAACCCAGAGAGATCAACTCCAGTGAGAGGACTGAGGAAGAAAATGAATTTGCTTTCATGAAAGGTCCATGGACTTGAAAGAAAGGCTGTTGTGTATTCATTATATGGGCAAAGAACATATGATTCAGTTGACATTAGAGCCTGGAGATGTACAAGTTCTCCTTTGGGCAGAAATCAGAGAGGGGATCATGTTCTCAAAACACAACAATATTTCTGGGCCTCCACACTTTCAAATACAGTAGTCGTGAAGAAGAGATCATAAAAAGTGAGAAGATACACGTGTACATTACCAAGTTTGTTCCCTTTCTAACTCCTGTCACCATTGGGACTTTGAAATTTAAGCAACCAAATTGAGAAAACAACTTCATTATTTTCCTTAATAATAACTTAAAAATTTCATCCTGCGTCAAGTATTTCCTATTCCAAATCCGAACTGTGATCACTGCTCCTTAAAAAGTGTGCTCTTTTTCCTCATCCTCTTCCACAATTTTCATGTGATAACTTTCCAGGGCGTATTTCTTATCAGCTACATAACACTACTTCAATAACTGCATCTTTCAAATATATTTTATAAAGGGACAACACACATTAAAATGTCCTTATATCACAGCTCTAGCATTTTCACAATGACATGCTTCAGAACAGTGTTTTCCAGTGGCTTAGGAGAATTCAAGAGTTCACAGAAAATGACTTACCTTTTGAAGCCTTCTGTCTGAAGACAGAGCAGAAACCTCTGCAATTCCTACCTTGTGTTTGAGCACTTGTCAGATATCCATCCAACTGTCTTGGGGAAAAAATATAGTATCCTTTTAAAACCCTAAATATTTAGTAATAAATTTTAAAGTCTTTTTAGGCTTCAAAAGAAGGTTCTATTGGATGCTGCTCTGCAACTCAGACAAAGACAAGTATTTCTTCTTGTATTTGCAAGCATTGATAACAGGGGTAAAATTCTCTATTTAGGCTCCTTCAGTATCACTGCAGGAATTCTGTCTAGAGATCAAAAAAGTTATTAAATATTCCTATTTTCTTCAGTTCTGGCAATCAAGCTATAGTCATCTCTTGACTGTACTGTGCCATGTGATTGATCTGTACCATACAAACAAGAGAGAGTTGTACAACTGCAGTTATGCTCAGAAAAACTGAATACATTACTCATCTCTTGGCCTAGGAGGGGTCCAGCTGGTCCTTCCTACTCTCTTCTTTCAATACTATCCCAATAGAAGACCACAGCAGTGAAGCAGGAGACCTGATGTTCTGAACCTACAGTCAGACTTCTGGTCCCTGCAAAGACAGCAGGGAACTCCCAGGCAAGGACCTGCAAAGGTGTGAGAAGTTCATGTGAGAACGTGCCCACAATGGGGTAGGTGATACAATAGACAGCAAGTCTCCCAGAAAGAAGACAGAACAGTCTGGGTCAGAGGGGACCTTAAAGATTGTGTCCTTCCAACCCCCCTGCAGGCAAGGGCACCCCCTACTAGACCAGGCTGCTCAGGGTCCCTTCCAGTCTGGCCTCGAACACTTCCAGGGATGGGGCCTCCATGGTTGCTCTGGGCCGTCTGTTGCAGGGACTGACCACCCTCACAGTAAATAAACCTCTCGCAGGAGCTTTTAAACATTACAGACTGGCACTATCTCACTGGGACATGGGGTTGCAGGTCTGGGGCTCAGAAAATACCCCTATTTTCCTGCAGTACTTCATGAATTTTCTAATTTGCTAGCAATCATGAAGACAAAGAATATTTTTGAAATGTCAGTTGACTGTAGGAAAATTACAGCCACAGCTGTGAGGAGTGATAAGTGCAGGGAATTCAGGAGGACTTTTTTCCCCCCTATTTGCTACATACAAAGCTCCTATCTACTACTCCATAGTGCTTTTAGTGGAAGACTGCTTGTTCAAGAAGTTGAACCTTTTTTAAAACCATATAGTTTAACACTTTTACAGTTGACCAACTTACAGGTTTTCTGCTAACACATTTAAATTCTAATCTGTCTTTAAAATTTTAGGTAAAAAGTGATAAAAACGGATCTTACCCCTTCCATATGCAAAGCTGCAAGACTCACTTTGAATTTCTCCCATTCTAGCTCAGAAATGATTTTGAAGTTGCCACTATGCAAAATTAACACACCATTCCTTAACCTTATGCCATATAAATACATATTTGAGACTAACTTTGAATTTCACACTAACTTGATTTAAAAAATTATTTCAGAATCAGAATCCCAGCCACAACAAGTGTCCATACTACATCTGTTATGCAGGAAAGAAAGGGAGCCTATGCCATAATTCAATCTCCTCCAGCCTAGACAGCTAAACACCAGAAAGTTACTTTGCATAATTAAAAATTCTCTCTGAAGTCTGCTCTAAAGTACAGCAAGAAGGCAGAGGAACTGTTCTGTCAGGTAAAGCTTTCCACTGGCTCAACTCTAGTATGCTTTATCCAACTCCACAGTGTTACACAAATAGGCAGAGGCGTTAAAATGGATACACAGGATCTGAGTATTCACCCCAAGCTCTAATTCCAGCTGTGTAATAGCCATCCTTTGGGGACAGTGAGCAGCCCGCTCTACCTTCAGCCTTGGGTTGCATGTAAGAAGTATTTGATTGAACACATTCTGCACAGCACACCCAATTCAGTCCTTTTGTATCATATGGAGAGACCAACTGGAATAAACCCTTCCTGTCAAGTCTACAAGCTGAGCACCAGCTCCACTGAACACACCTGCATCGCTGAGGTGAAACCCCACTGCTGCTTGCAGCCCTCCAGAGCTTGGCACATCAAAGCAAAAAAGCTGCCTTTTCTAGGGCACAAATTAGACAGATCAGCTCCCCATTGTTACCAAATGAGAGCAGAGAGGATTAGCTTACTTCTTTAGTCAGTATTGAAAACACTTATTGAAAAGTGTAATTTTTAGTCAGGTCATCCTACTGTATTCATTTCCAGTGTTGTTTTAAAACATTTGACACAGCAGTTCCTTGCATGACCCAAAGGAATGTAATGAAACCTGACTTTACTGAAAATAGAAGGCAAAAAGTCCTTATTCTTCTGTGAGATTCCCTAAAGAGAAAGCTGAAAATACCTTGTTTGTACATTATTTGTTAACCAAGAGGGCATCACAGCTCAAAGATGATACTTCCCAGGAAAACGCAGATACGCCGTTGGTTTTCAGTTCAACCACAGGATTGAAAATGTGACACTACTGGGTGGTACCGTAAATTTACCTGTGCAGCATCTTATGGAATGGAACTTTTCCAGAACTCTGCAGGTTTTGAAGGCCACAAAACACACACACCTCAAAGAAAAAAGAAAAAAGTTGGTGAGGGTAGGAAATTATTTTTTAGTAGGAGCTGTTGCTGGCACTGGAATGCCATTACTGGTAAGGGGTACTTGAATCTGTGCAGGTATATTGACAGGTGCAATGCATGCAGGCTTAAATCTGTCCTGGGAAAAAAATAAAGACTAGTATCTAAGAATTTGTGTGACTCACTGGAAAGCATTCCTTGTGACCTGTTGGTGCACCCAGGTGGAAGTGATTCTGCTAAAATTCTCTTACCAGGTCATAGGAGGCAGTGACAGGTTCAAATAAGCAGGCACGAATGCAGCAAGTAAATCCAGAAAACACTGTTTTGAGTCAGTTAAAAAATCCTGGACTGAGGCAATCTGACATTATATATTCCTCTATCAGTTTGCAAATGAACAAAATAAAGTTTTGAAAACAACAAAACAACAGCTTTTTAAATTTTTACTAAATTGAATTTTTTTTTCTATCTGCCACTCTAGGCATGTCTTGTCTCTAGGTCTCCTGTACATGTAAGCTGAGGGACCCAAATTTATTTTGCCTGTCAACACAAGTGAAATAAGGCTTTCTTGTGGATCTTTATAACCTTTGGTAGTTTCATCTCAAGGTGAGCTTGGACTTTTGCAACTCCATCTTTATATACTCAGGAAATGTCTCCATGTTTCTCCAAGGAGCCCGTCACTGTTTCCTCCTCCGACCTTCCTTTTCACATTTGAGCTGAGTCAGGAGTACCTTGTTCATTATTGACCTTCTGCACATTGCAATGGACTGTTCTTGTGCTCCAGGGAGGGTGTCCTTGAAGATTACTCAGCTCTCCTGGACCCTCTTAGGTCCTGCAGTCCTGCTCACCATGAGACCTTGCTAAGATTCCCAAATAAGATGCAGATTTTCTTCCCTGAAGCCCAGCATTCTAATTCAGGTATGTGTCCTGCACTCCCATTGCCTGACTAACACCCTGTCACAGATCAGTTCCTTAAATGTGCACCTCTAGTAAAGAGACCTGGCTAATGGGAGCTGTTGGATTGTAGAGAGAAAGAAATATGGAAGAAAAAAATATATGCTTTTTTCATTTTCTTTTTCCACTCGTAGAATCTCAGATATAATTCAATCTAAATGTGTGATTTATGGTTTTTACATCTCTCATATTTCTTCCCAGTACTACAAAACCTTGCAAAGCAATAGAAAAGGCTTAGGGAAAAAAAAAAAGTCTTCAAAATCAATTTAAGTCCTGGATACTATAGAAGAGTTAAATTTTCCCAATAAGTGTGTTAAAGAGAGTTGTCTGTCAGTGAGTAAACAGCAATTCTCCTTTGTACTACTAATGAGATTCCTTGTTGAAGATCAGGTTTCTTATGGAATTGCTATTTTTTTAATGTCTTAATATGAAAGGCTTAATAATATCAGGGCCTGATACTATAACTATCAAACAAATAATTTAAAAACTTCAGTTACTAGTGCAGGAAAAAAGAGAAAAAATTTGAATGTATTTAATTATCCATAGCTAAAAAGAGTGTGATACCCACTTCAGAGCAGCAGTGGCTCTAGTTTTAAGATAAGACTCCATAAAATATGCATTGACATGCGCAGAGAAGGGAGATCAGACTGCATTACAAATGCCACCCAAGAGGCACTATATCTTAAAGTTTGATTTCTATCTGAGTTTAAAAAAAAAAAAAAGAAATAAAGTCATCCTGGGATTAGAGAAGGCTACGAGGCAAACAAAACCTTATTATACAGTTACTCAGAAATAAGATGGTAGTTGTAATTCAACCACCAAATGCCCCTATCTTTTTTTCCTACATATAGAAACATATGATGTTTGTCTATTTCTTGTGTCACTAAAAAAACCCCAACTAACTTTAAACATATGAAAGCTCACTATTTATTTGTCTTAGTCCCTTCAAGGAAAGATCAGGATTAAAATTAGAAATCGTGCTTTACTGGTTTATGAAAGAAAGAAACCCCAAATCTTTCAAAACCAAAGCTGTTTAAATGATCTAGAAGTGAAAGCCTAAACTCACAATGGTAGCAAGAAGAGTTTTAAGGCAAAACAGGGAAGTGGGGAAAACAGGGTTCAGTTTGCTTTTTAAAGCAGCCAAACATCACTGCTGCTTGTCCCCTCAGAGCTTCACTGCCCACACTGGGCTCTGTGGGTAGAACAGCTATTCCTCTATACAGCCTAAGCTGAGGCAGTGGAGGCTGATACAACTGATACACCCACATCACCTCTGGGAGCCCAAGTGACCTTGCCAGAGATCCAAATATTGAATTTATGACAAATCTAGTGGCACAAACATTAACAACAGAGGTCGTGGATCTTTAAATATAAAAGTACATGTGCAAAAAAAAAACCAGAATGAGAACTTTGTGGAGAGACAGGTCATCCCACTTTAAAATGCTACAGAGTTTCAGATTTTATGCTAACCTAAAAGTGATGAATAAACTCATTATTTGACTTCTTGAATAGCAGTCAACAAAGCACACATGGAAATGTTTTATTGTAACACCTAAACTGATGGTTGACACATTGTGGGCCCCAGAATGCTGGTGATTCCTGAGGCTGTGGCAGACACCAACTTATCTTTGCAATAGATTTGTTGTTGCTTAAATGTGATTCATTCTGAAAAGTTGGTAAATATTGTCCCAAGTGTGAAGTGATTACACACAGATGGAGTAAAATATTAACTGCAGCAGTGTCAACTTAAACTTAGCTGTTAGAAAAATGCAACTGTTTAGTATTAGATAAAAAGCCTCTTTTTCCTCCCTCTCCTT
>JAOXXN010000120.1:25773959-25801603 GCA_026770055.1 Myrmophylax atrothorax
CCTCGCACCTTCGGACACAGCCTCGCACCTTCGGGCACGGCAGCCGGTCCGGGCACAGCCTCGCACCTTCGGGCACAGCCTCGCACCTTCGGGCACAGCAGCCGGTCCGGGCACAGCCTCGCACCTTCGGGCACAGCAGCAGCTCCAAGCCAAGGCTAACCCAGGCAATGGACACCAGGAGCAGGACGGAGAACATGCAGGCTCCCAGCATAGGTGGGAAGAGGAAGGACGGACTCCTCCCACCTGAGCTTAAATGAGCTGCAGCTGTGGGGACCAGGTGGGGGAAAGAAGGGCAATTGAGGTCCGGCAGTGCCCTCTGGGCTGAGCCCTTCCTGCAGCTGAGAAAGAGCATTATAGTGTCAGGGAAGGAGTTTGCTTTTATCCTACTACTGAATATTGATAAATTTTTAAATAACTTATTTGGGAGTAAAAAAATAAAGGAAAGAATTAGTCCATGATAGAAGAACCACTGAATGACAGTTATCTGATATCCATCAAGAGAGGTGAAACTTGTTAATTTGTCTTATTTTAATCAGGATCAAGTACATATGACAAACTGTTTCAAATCATTGCTACTCAGGGGGTTGATGACAGTCTCCAAGATACATCTGTTCTAAGGTTCATTAGTAAGCTTGCAAAAAAGAGAAAATAGATCCTCTTTCATTTGCTTAAAAGAATGAATTCGTCTGTCTTGATAGATAGTAGGTAGGTAGGTAGGTAGATATACATGCATGCATGCATGCAGAAGTGGCCCCTTGATTTCTTTCTTTGATACTAATTTTGTCCAAGTATAATATTCTGCATGAATAATTACCCTGCAAAAAGCAGATTATGCTTTTTTGAGAAGGCCCTGCCCATGTCTTAAGCTGCAGTATGTAAAACCAAAGATGTATCAACAGTGTTAAAAATACTTTCATGATAACAAGATATAAAATTCAAAATCCTTTCCAAAAAATGCAGATACAGATCTTGCAGCTTCCTGTGGAATAGCCTAAGCAGCCTCCTAGACATAACCTTCTGTTTTTATTAAAGCATCTTCTCTGTCTTATTACCACTTCCCTTGATCTTTATTCCTTCTGTTTGTTCTGAAGTCTCAGCTTAACTTGACTAAAATCATAATAAGTTTCTTTTACCCTTTTGTCACTTCTTTTATTTTCTGGTGTCATTCAACATATGCCCAACTTCAGTGCATGGAGATTTCTGCATGGTTCCTCACAGTGTCTGGGGGGGAGGCTGAGGTGAGAGGCAGGAGACTCTCAGGTGCCTCAGTTGCTGTTTGTGAAGCTGAGAAGTCCTGCAGTTATAATTCACATGGAATTTAGGAAATGAACCACACGGACACAGTATTTCCTGCAAAAGATTCTCATGTGTTTTAATATATTTGTGCACAGAATTAGAATCCAGGAGATGTGCACATGGCCTTCCTTGGGTTATTAGACTACCTGTCTCAAAGTATGATTTCTTCTACCAGTACTGCCTCTAATCTCTCATTTTCCTGATGCCACATTTCCTGTTGTGAATTTGCAGAAGTGATTACTACGGGATGAATGCCCGTCTGGTTCTAAAACCAAGAATGTTTCTTTTGAAATTACTTCAAGTTTTAAATTGAATGATAAAGTACCTCAGAGGAAAAAAAAGACTCTTCTGTTCAAAGCCAAGAGTTGGGTCTCAGAAAGTGATTTGATTTCTCTGTCCATTTAGGGTCTTTGCTGGGCATTTTAAATTGGTCTTTCTGTCACTGTTCCTATTACAGAAGGCTAAAACTTCCATTCTCCTGTCTTTAGTTGCTTTTTCAGTTCCTTTTTTAGTTGGTAAGCTCTTCAAGGCAAGGACAATTCATATAACATCTCGTACAAAAGGCTGCTGATTTCACTTCTGGCTTCTGAGGTACTTTGTAATACAAATGATGATGCTAATCATATTGGGTGAGTCTCCAGAAATGGGGCATTTTGGAAGTCTGACAGAAATCAAAGGAGGGAAAAAAAACCCCAACCTTATAAACATGGTAGTCCTAAATAAAAAGCTATTCACTTTTTATTCTTCTTTAGGTGCCCCCTTTAGTTGGTACTGACTGGCAAACTAATGGATCTCTTGCAAAGGAAGACTTTGCATCACTCACTTCTTTGTAAATCTCTAGGCAGATTAGAGGAATTCTTGCTTTCTTTTTTTCCCTTCCATTAAAACATTATAAATGCTTCCTTTCACTTTTGCTCTCCCACTGCTTTAGACATTGAAATAGTTATATCACAACCACAGATAAATTAAAATGACTGGTGTGAGGTTATAGATACACACAAGAACAAAAGGACTGATGACTGGAAAAAGAACAGTTTTAAATTATTCAGAGAGATTCTTTTTCTTTCCTTGGGGTTTTGAAAGCGATTGAAAAAAGTGATGAATGAATATGAACACTGCATGAGCAATCTGACGCTGTCAGACTCAGCGTCAGTGCCATGTGCATTTCTCTCCTTTGATCACTCAGTTCAGAACTTGCTCAGTTCTTTTTGAAATAGTTTACTTCTTCCTGCTTAAATGCAGAACTTAAATAATTGTCCTCTAATTCCTCTTCAGAAATTCTTTGGAGTACCTATGTGGTACATACTCATGAGAATCCATTTTTTCCAAACCTTTTTTAACCTTGATAGTATTATAAAGGAGAATCTAGGATCTTCAAAGTACTGAAAAACCCATGAGTAAACCCAGAGGTTTTCAGTTCCTCCCTTCTACTTGAATTAAAAACAGTGAAAATATTTTTCCCTTAGATGTACTATCAAAGCAATACAGTAATCAAAATGATTTTAAAAAAAAGTTAATAATGCTCTTAAAAGTGTCATGTCAGCCAGAATCTCTGAGATTTTGAACTAGAAAAAAAAGATTATGGATAAAGACATGTGGAGTTTGTGCACATGTGGGTTCTCAGGTAGAGTTAGATCACACATTCTGTAAATGACCTGTAAAAATGATCTCTGGTCCTTGCTACATGCTCACTTACACAAGCAGAACACTGTGATTATTCCTCCTTTTCTTCTTCTTTTTTTTTTTTAATTGGTGGCAGAAAAGAAACCTCACCATATTTTTTCCCATAAATTGTAGGCCTTTTGAGAAAGATCATTGTGGTCACATTTACCTCTCTCCTTTTTATAAGCCATGCCTTCAGAACACAGGGGAATTGTTGGGGCAGTGTCAGTTGCCAAAGCCAATCTGCAGAACCAGAGAAAGCCTTTCTTGTACCTGACTGGCAACTGGGCACAGCCCACAGATAACAGGAACACGTGAAACTGGTAGAAATGAGCAAATTAGCAAACAAGTGCACTTCAGAGGACATTTTCCAAAGATTAAATCTTGCTAAGACACTTAATTCTCCCTGGTTTTGGGAATCAGCTGTTCATAAGTTGTTCTAAATTTTTTTAGACAGAGCAGCTGAAAGGTACCTGTTTAAAAAAGTAGGACTGTAGAATATAGAATATTCTATATATAGAATATGCCAGCCATACAGAAATGCCATTAGTTTCTACATTGTGAAACAAAACAAAAGAAAAAAAATACAAATTTTAACTATCACCACTGGGTTGCAGATTGAGTAGAGGGTAAACAAGAACCGGAGGAACAAAGCTCATATAAATGAGTATATAGGCATATATAACTGAAGGCATCTAACAAAAAATAGTATGTATGAAAGCATTAAAACACTACTTATTTTTATGAATGCTGCCAAGGTCACTCAGGCTTAGAGAAAATGGCTTGATTTATATTCCAGGTGTTTCCTCCTGGAGGTTTAAGGTTTCAGCTATGTTCTCAACAATGTTACAACTCAATAATGGGGGACAGAAGGAAAGTCTTCCATATCTTTCTATGACTTTTACAATATTGAGAGCTGAAAGAGTTTGGTGGGTTTTTTTCAACTCAGGTTTGTTTTTAAATCAGCACAGAAGTTAATAAAGAATATAATGAAATTGCCTTGACTATCCAATTGCTTAATAAGCTTACTTATTAATTTCAGTTTCACTTGTTTTCCTTCTTTTTCCAGGATGTTCTATTAATGCTGTTGGTTTTGACTTTCCCTTTATGCTCTTTAAATGGTTAACATGAAAGGTTTTAAGTCAGACAGTTAGCTTTTAACAACTTTCTATCTAGTTTACACAAACAGATTCATCCACTTAAGTTGCAAAAAGGTGGAAAGTCAGACCTTCAGTGACTCCTGCCATTCCTCCAAAGGAATCTGCATTTCTCAGCTCCTTAACAATTTTGAACTCTGTTTCTACTTCTGCTTTGCAGTTTACTCTCTTCTGTATCTACAATTATACTGTGAATGAGACCATTGTAGTGATCCTAGCCCAGTAAAAACTCTGTCAGAAATGAAGAGGACATTAGAATTCCTAAAGGAATTTCCCACTATTTCCAGTGTGTACATTGAAAGTTTATGAAATGAAAGTATAATGCAAAAGATCTCATGCGTGTATAACAGACAGCCTGAGGACTGCATGGAAGGAAGAATATTATATGTAAAGAAACAGTGCCCATAAATAAATCGTTGGTCTCTGCCTTTTCCTTGTCACACAAGGACCATACAGTTGTCTTTCCCACTATCAGTCCCTGGGAGTCATCACTAACAGAAACCTTCTATTCATCTTATTTAATGTGACTTTGGATCCAGCGCTCAGTGGAAACAAAGAAAAGAATTATCTCTACTTCCATGGGTTTGGATAAGACTCTCTCAGCTGGAAAATAAGATATATCTCCTAACACAGGAAGTACCAGAAGCTTATCCTGCAGCAATATTCTGCCTATATTTGTTGAACTGGTTTCTTTTTGGCTCTGGGTTAACTCTGATGCTAATATTTTGTTCCTTCTGACAAAAAACATGAACGAAATCCCACTACAATGAATGAATGAAAACACTGCCGGCTAAAACAACTATTGTTTTATAGCATTTCTGATTGATGAATCAGTGTAATTATCCTTTTTTTTCAGGGCAAAAGGAAAGGCAAAGTGAAGAGGTGTGATTTATCCAAAAGGCTGACAGCAAAGGTAAAGAATCCCAGAGTTTAAGACCAGGGCTTGAAGGATTATTTTGGCAGTTTGGGACAATCTCTCAATGAGGTGATGTGGTATTTTGGTGTGTGTTTTGCAGCATACATTTCATTCATGTTTGGGTTATTACTGAAACTACTGCAGTATAAATTATCAGAGTACACACAACTTTTTCTGTGATATAAGTTGTCCTGAAAAATTCTGCCAGAAGACTGACTTTCCACAAAGGATATCAAATAGTACCTTATTGGGAAGCTGTGAAGACAAAGCTGTGAAGACAAACTATTCCCGAGCCCAGGCCAGGAGTATTCCATCCCAAAGTGGCAGGGTACAAATCTGTCTATTCACACTTTTTTCCTCTTTCTGTGTTGGATTGCTTTTGCTTCACAATGTGTACCTTTGACAGTGAACGAGATAATAAAGGGTAGTTTCTCGTTTTATGACTGCTTATAAGATATATACATATGTTTCTGAAACATATTTTCTGGGCAAGTCACTGACACCTAACGTCTAATTCAGATTTTTGGATAGCGTACACGTATGCAGAAACATCTCATGGTGTCTACATTTCTCAGGATCTATAATATAATTAAAACACTGGCTGTCTACACAATTATTTAATCATAAAGCAATTGAACTGCCTAGTGGAGTTATGTTTGCTCATCCCAGCACCCAGGGATTCCCATCACTGTCACTCACTTCCCAATAATTATTTGCCTGTTTCACAGCGTGTGATTCCAATTCCATGTATATCTAACTGTGCTGACCCCAGTTTCTGTCCTTTAAGAGACTTGCTTTACTTTAGGGATTGAATGATTTTTTTCTATGTAATGTTTACTTTTAGTAAAAGCAACAACTCAAAATCATGCTTGATTTACCTTTCTCCCAGCTTCTTAAATGATTGCCTGGTGCATACATGTCAGATTGAGGGCACTGAAGAAGGTCAAAGCAATGACACCCTTCAGGGCTCTGCCAGTGAATGCTAAATTGCCTACTCATCACTCAGCACTACCACAAGCTCATCCAGAAAACACAGCCAGAGCGTAATGGAAGCAGTGCTTGAATAAGCTTCAGACCTTCTTTTCATCACTCATAGCTTTCCAAATTTTACAGTTAAGGCCTGATTTTCTCAACAGTAAGCATCCTCTCCTCACCCTGACTTTCAGAGAAATTGCTGTTTGAGAACACAGCTCCTGTAATTCCTACCTCTCCCCCCTTAACAAGAAAGGCCTGTTACTGGATAGCCTGAAGGCATGACGGTCAGCAGCACTGGCTGGGGAAGCAGAATGTTATTAGGGGGAAGGAAAGGAATATATGGAAACCAGGCTCCAAAACAGATTCCTTGTTTCAGTGGTATCCTGACAAGAGCGATTAGGGACTTACTCAGTTCCTTACCGGCATAGAAGAGAATTCTTATAATTGTTTTCACTCTGGTTTAGGCTGCTGAATCAGAACTCTGCAGGTTTTAAGTCTGAAGGGGCACCATTCCTTGTTATATTTTGTTTCCTTTGTCATGAAAACAAGCAACATACTACTTGTTGTCTAACTGCATCCATGCCTGCCACAAAATAAACCATTCCATTATCAGCCTTTTACTTTTCAGTGTTGGAGTGCTCCAAAGAAATATGCTACAGAAACACAGATAAATTACTTTAACAGGACCTTAACTTTATGTCCTTTCAGTTAGAGCTTACTCTCTTTCAAATGAAGTCTGTTGGAAATGAGTACAGGTGAGATTACACATGTACTGCAGATCTCTGGTTTCTATCACTTCCATCCAGTTTGGGCCACATTCTGACACTATATTTGCATTAAGAAGGACCTTCACTCACTAAGGTAAGCAAGATACTGTCCAGCTTGAGTGTTTCAGAATCTGGCTATTTATAAACAATATTTTTCTTCAGCTACAAATACCACAAAAGTAACCAGACTCTAACAACTGAAATGAGTTTCTATTATCTAAGGCATAATTACCAGCTACAAATATGTTGTCATGCAACTGTCCTTCTACAGTGCAGCAGAGAAAGCCCATTAGCTTCAGATGCTGCTCCTGGTGCCAATGACCTGTAGCACCAAAAGGCTAATGGAATTGCACAGGTGTCACTACAGACATAATCTGTAGTAAGGGAAGTTGTGCCAGTGGAGCTGAGAGCATAATTTAGCCCACAGAGTACTGGTTTGGGGTGAGCTGCACACGATGGAAAGAAGCCAGTAAGACTGGAAGGTTCTAAGCTGAGTTTGTAGTCCTGGCACTTGGGAAAAAATAATTTTCAGGAGAACTTGCTGACAGAAGGTGTGGAAATTCATGAGACTCAGTGATCCACATCTTTCTGTGTCAATATGTCATGCCCTTTTGTGCCTCTTTTCATGGTTGAACTCTTTTTCAAACAACTGAAAAGATTTGAAAGGTCAAACACGAAAATTTCACCAAAACCATGAAAAGATTTCTTAAACCAGGAACTAATCAACAGTTTTATTAATCTGTTCATATTTCTAACACAGTGTTACTTCCATAATGGCATATATCAATTTTTGCCATGTTTTTGGATACTTGTTGAAGCCTTCTATCCTTGAACATATATTTATTAAAATACATGTGTATATTGAATTTAACTTTTAAAGATGTTCTTTTTCTGATCACTGCTTTAGATTCTGTTCTACCACCAGTTAATAATCCCAGCTACAATATGATTATATGCTGCTATAATTGTTTTGTCACTGATGAAGATTATAATGGTTGGATAAGAGCACTCAGCTTTTAAGTCTAAAACATATTAGGGTAAGGATATAAAGGATTTTATTCCATCACAAGAACCAAATGGCTGAGGTTTGCTCTTTTATGTCAATACTATGAAACCAGGTTAGTGTTTAATGAAGAAGAAAACTGACATAGGACACTGTCTACTCCTAAATTTCAAACAAAAACTTAGAAGTAAAGTATCTATTAATCTCTAATTTATATTGTTTCTAACAAACTCCAGCTCTCCTCTCATTTCTGACTCCATTAGGTAACCAAGAGCCCTAAAGACACAAACCTCAGAGAATCTGAACTACAAAACCAAACCTCCATGGTGTCCTCATGCACAGAATCATTGATTGTAACAAAAGAGCAGCACAAGCAGGTCCACGCATCCCTTCCATGGGACAGGTCACCCTGCTGCAACACTGTGGGAGGCTTCATGCAAACCCTCTGCACTGTGACCTCTGCACTATGCTCTTCTGCCTCTTTCCTTCTACCCCAGCTTTAACTGCTGGGGTGGCACTGCAACATACTGGTCATCGAATTATTTGTGGGCTATTTTCCTTTGCAGACAAAGGATAATAAACGTTCCTCAATAGCAACCACTCTAAATTGATATTGCAGGAAACAGCACGTATGTGAAACTTGAAAGAGAAACCCCAGAGATTTTCTTTTGAAAGGAATAGGGCAAATCCTCCTCCCTTCAATAATCTAATAAAACAGCCACCAAAATAAGTGGGGTTTTAAGCTATTCATCCCATCTGTATCAATTAATTTGCACTAAATCTCATTAATATTTCACTTAGTTTTCAAAATTTCCTTTTTGGGGGGCAGGGCAGGCTGTCACTTCAATAAAGATTTTTTTCAAAATGAAGGTTCAAAGCTGCTGCATACACTGAGCACTTTAATGCAGGCACTGCACTGTAACAAGTTGAAAGGAAATCTCATTAGAAGAGTATTCCAGGACAAAAAAAAAGCACCATCCCTGTTAGTGCTAATTAGCAGCTTTTTTTGCTGTTTCAAACAAAGTTCCAAAAACTGAATGAGTAGATGGATTATTTCATGTCCATGGTATTCCTTCAGGTCAAGGGTGAGGCACCTTGTGAGTGTGGTGCTAATTCTTGTTCTGATTCAACAGCTAAATCGCCTGCCAAATTTCTTCATCCAGCAGTAGTCAGAAATTCAGTTCTGTAAGTCTGTAATAATAACATCATAAAATTAAAGAAATGTAATTTCTATAAGAAATGATGGAGCTCTTTCTTTCAACATTTACAGAAAAATAATTCAAGTGTCTGCAAAGTTGTTAGGATTTTAAATTCTGATGTGTATTTTAGAAATAGTCTGTGTGATACCCTAAGGCTGTAATTCACTTTAACCGGACTATCAACAATTAATGTGGCAGGTACACAGGCAGAACACACATTTTCTAGGCATGGGATAACTGAAAGAATACTCCTGCACACTGAGTTCAGAAAACAACTGGAATGAAGGAACCAGTGAGAGTCAGTGCAAAGGGAACTCTCACATGACTTGGGAAAAAAAAAAGAAAAAGAAAGATTTCTGAAGCAGGCTATAACTTTAAAACACCATCAACTCCTCCACTGATTCAACTCAGCTTGGGTTATAGAAAGGCATAGACCAGTAATCAAATTCACAGCTCATATAAAGCCCCCCACAAAAATCAGAAACTACACAATCCATCCAAACTGTCAGAATGTTTAATCACCTCTACCCTGACAGTACATTAAAAATTTATTCACCACATCTGTTTATGTCAATTTATGTTTTCTTTAACCATGCACAAGAAAGCCCCAAATCATCCACAACTCCTGATTTCAAAATAATACACTAACAATAACCAACTCCTCGGTCTTTCTTGGATTAGAACCTCAGAATGTAGAACCTCCCTCGGCACAGCATATTTCAGAAGTACACCCAAGTGCATTCAGGTAATCATTCTACACAGGATCTGCAGACTTCCAAGTGGAAAACAGTCCTGTGCTACAAGAAAATACCTGTAGTTCTCAGAGAGATAAGACCAGTGTGTCGGTGCATTGTAGTTAATCATGGTTGGTTGTTTGGAGATAACTATATACCCAGTACCCTCCTGGTTCTCCAGTCGACAAAAAGCGATGCATGAAACAGAAAACATTTTAAGTTCTAGCCAAACTCCTTTAGATGTCCTTCCTGTGAATATAAGTCCCTTTCAGCTAGACCATAACTCTGTTTCTTAGGTTATACTTTTTTTTCAGGTTTTGCCAGCTGACGAGCCCCTGAAGGGAACTCTTACCCTAAACTTACCTAATGGGAGATGAAGAGACAGAAATCTGTTGCCAAAGCCTGAAAAAGCATCTTTTGCTATACAGAAAGAAAAAACCAAATCCATTCAAAACAGCCTATATTGTTTAGTGAAAATCTTTGATAATGCTATCTAAATGTTCCAGTATTTTCTTGGCTATCTTTCAGCTTGACAACAATTCACTTAAGCGGTCACACCTATTAAGGGCAGCCACTCTAAATTAATTTTATTGGAACTTAATTATTGTCAATGTTTATTTAAAAGAAAATAAAATCTAGTGATTAGAAGTAAAGGAATGCTCAAATTTTCACTGGAGTTGACTGAAAAACTTCCCCTGGGGTAGACAGAAGGCAGAGTGGACAATGAGATCCCAGTGGGGCTGCAGGGTGGAAGCAGGTCTGGCTGTGGACAGCTCTCATTTTCTAAATGCTCTAAGCTGGTTTTAATGGGCTTTATCTCTGTCAGGTTCCCTAATCTCTGTCTTTTTCATGAGTTTCACAAACTGCTACATGTTTACAAGCATATGTGGTTCTGAACTAATGAATTCATTTAACTGTGCTGTTCATGACTGCCTTTTGATCATTGCCGCAAGCGGCACAGCCACGCTCATTCCTGAGGGCTGGAGCTGGAGATGGGAGAGGTGTAAACACTTGAAAGACAAAGGACATGAGTGCATTGGATTTAACAGAGACATAATCAGTAGGGGCAACAGAATGCCAGTTGTGATTAGGAGTTTGAAAGCCAAATAAAAGCCTGCTGAGGCAAGGTGGGTATTTCTACCACTCATACTGCAGCACTGCACTTGTGCTTGGTGAGAGCTGAGAAGGGAGGATTAACATGACCTTTTCTTAATAAACAGAACTAAAAACCTTCAGGGACTGGATGGTAAACAAAGCAAAGAGCTTTGTAAAAGAACAGAAATCACATAACTTTTATTAAAGCTTGTTTTGTTTAGCTCTGATTTTTAAATCTGTAAGATATTTTCCTATCTCTGATTTTTTTAAGTTAACTGTGTATCCCAAAGCTGGGAACCTAATTTGTCATGGCACCTCATTCAAATTGCTCAGATTGAGCTTGTTTCATTTTTAACTACTAAAAAAATAAAAGCAGAAAACTCAATGCCCACTGTCAATGCAGTACATTAAAATACATTAGAAAGGGAATCCATTGGTTGTGAAATCTGACATCAAATTTTAGTGCTCCAGATACCTAAAGATCTAGAGAACTTGACTCTACCTGTGTCATTTGACTCACTACATTACCTTGATGTGTCTCTTGGTCTCTGTAACTACTAACATTTGAAAGTGAAAATCAAAGTGGTATCTGCTGTCTTCTCTGGGAGACTTTGATGCCTCCATCCTTCCTCCTTCTCTGTGCTCACGGGCAGCACAGTGTCTGAGCCATTGCACCGGAGCAGGTATCAAACAGAAGCTTTTTATGCTTCCAAGGGAAATTGGTTTCAGGGGTATTTAATAACAATATCCTCCATGTCTCCAATTTTCTGCAGTCTTCTTTCTTCCTGAGCCAAAAAAAGAATTGATGTTTCCTGTCTCTACACTCCATATTTAACCCAGACACTGATGACACTCAGGGGAAGTATTTGCACTTTCCCAGAATTGTGCTGTTTGGGCAGAGAGGGCCACTATTGCCAACGTTATTGCAGAATGTGGTTGGAAAATTTTCTAGTGGAGAGACTTTTTAATGCAGTGTCTTTCAATACAGTAGCAGTTTATTTGTCATTTTCATGACTAACTACAGAAACACTTTTAAAAAGTGCTTCATTTTAATCAGTCCATCTTTTATATACTTTGTAAATATGCAATGTATCAAGGAGTTTCACAAGCACTGGAACAAATGGAGAAGGATTTTTCAGAGCATTTATGCTTCATGGAAAACTAAGGGACACATTGTGAAGGTATCTCTCTTTAACTGATATGGGATCCTAACACAAGAGACAAATTAACATCATCCCTTTCCAAATATGGTTTAAGTCAACAGTAAGTTCAAAAATAATTTACAGGCTGATGATTACCATATTTCCTTAGGAAACCACATTAAAATTTAAATTATACCATCAAAATCACCACAGAACAATCAGTACTTCCAGTAATACTGCAGCAGGGCAGTTAATGAGGTCCAAATTAAATCAAATACTTAGTTTTTAATTTGGTTTCAAATATATTCAGAATTTTAACTACAATTTTTAATTCACCTTGGGATAAAAATTCAAAGTTTTGGGCGGGAAGACTATTCAGGTGCCTCTGTTATTTTGAGGGATCTGGTTACTGCACTCGATCACCAGTGATCCATCATTTCATCTATTGATTATGTTGAGAACGCACCTCTAAAACAAAAATTTGTATCTTAAACAACAATTCAGCCTGTCCTTCTGCTCCAGCAGCACCTGTCAGAATAATAAAAATGCATTATTTAGATAGTACAACAAAAACAAAGATATGCTTGCTTTTTAAAGACCTCAGACTAATTCATAGACAAATGATCATACATCCAGAAACAGGAAGAAAGCAGAATATGAGAAAACAATTCATCTAAACTTTGAACAAAGAAAAACAGAGTTCTGTAATTCCTCATCTCTTACTCTAGCTACTAGACTAGAGAGTCACCAGGGAATGAGTCATGGGCCATAGAGAAATCATACATTCCCCATACCATCTTTCAAATTAATGTCATGCTTCTGGATTGTAGCATCCAGGGAAGCATTCATTTCATTTTAAATTAATGTTTTTCAGTCAAATAACAAAAAAATTTCTCCACAGCAAGGGCAGTCAGCAGGTGGAAATTCTTCCTATAATGGAGCTGCCATTAAATCATTTTTATCCCGAAAGGATGGTGCATACACCTAATAGAGTGATATTGTTACAGTGTGTGTAACAGTAGCTGGATGCCAAGCCAGTGGTCCTGATGAACTACAGAGGACACTGGGCTATGAAGTTGCTTAGTAAGGAAGTCACAGATAAAATTTGATGCAAGTAACTGAAGATGATCCAACCAGAAGATAAACTATGCAACATTATCATGGAATTGTAGTCTTACAACTGACAGTCACGTAGGAGTGAAATTTTCATATTATAATAAATATCTCTGTGAAAACATCAGCTCAGTGCTCAGTAGTGTTAGAAAGCAAACTTTGTGTAAGAAATTATTGCAAAGGAATAAAGACTAGAACAGACAATGCTGTTACGCCACTGCTTAAGTCGGAGTCTTTCCTTTCAAAAAGCACACTGTGAGATGGAAAAGGCACAGGGAAAGGCTACAGGTGGGGGGATCAGATGCATGGAACTGCTTTTGTAGAAGGAGCATCTGAGTAGATTAGTATTTTCTGTTTGAAAAAGAGACAACTGAAGGCTGAATAGAGAGAAGTCTATAATATTGTGAGTGGAAAGGAGACAGTGAATAGAGATTGATTGTTCACTGCTTCTTCCAATACAAAGGAGGAAGGGAGAGAGGGGGAAAGAAATCAAATAAAACTGCAAGGCTGGAATCAGATCAAACATCTTTACACAGTATAGAATGGTGAGGTATTTCTTCGTATAACATGTATTTAATTTATGTATTAGTTAAGTTACAAACTACTTTCCAAAGAAGTCAGCAGATGCTAAAAGTGTACATGGGTTGAAAAACAATGTACAAAAATGACTAAAGAAATTCCATGACTCCCACTAAAAACAAAGATCTCTGCTTCAGGACATGCAACTCAGAAATGACTCAAAGCTAGAAGAATATTCAGAGGACATATTGCTGTGTGCTTCCTCAGGCCTCCAGTCTACCCTGTACCCCTGCAGAGGTTGGTCAGCACCATCATGACCACAAGGTGCTGGACTGGACTGACCTTGGTCTGACTCTATCCTTGTGTCTAGACAGAAATTGTTCCAAGAGCCACTGGCATTATTCAGCTAGGAGCTATCTGATTCTGTTTTTCTCACACTTCAGATTTCTGGCAATTCTTTTACTCTTTTAGAGTGAATTAGATGATAGAAAAATGTTCAATAGAACAGCCTTGTCTATCACTGTTTGGGTACATGTGTGAGAGAGAGTGAAACAGAAAGAAAGAAAGAGATGGAGACTAGTAGTTGACATTTCCAGTAGAATAGAAGGGTCTGTGATCCCTTTACCAGGAACAACCCCAAGCCAGATCATCAGCTGGGGACACTGCAATAGTCCCATTGCGATCAATGCAACTGCACTAGGTAGCCTAGCAGAGGATTTAACTTGAGTTTCTTAAGCCTCAGAAAGGTTCTTAGATTTGCAAAACTAAGTTGCTGACACACAGAACACTGCAAAACTTTTCAATTTGTTCAGCTGGTTATACACTTCACTGTAAGTCATATCTCAGATCCATCTACTCTTCACCCATTAATTCTGCTCTAAACCTGACCTTGTTTGTCCCTTGACCCTGTTTTACCACAGTTCATAGTAATTCTTTTATTTGTGCAGCTCCATCTATCTTACAATTTCTGCCTCCTTTCTTATTTTGATCCTACGTTCTATAAAAATATCCACTAAATTTTCATGTGTTGCATAGTGTGCCAAATGACTTCATGAAGGACACTCCACAAAATACTGTTCTGACAACAGTATCTAATATACTAGATAGTTGATATAAAACTAATTTTGTGCTTCAACATGTGAACATCAATCCCTACAAACAAGATTATTTTAAAAATAATTTCAGCTCAAGAAGAAATAATAAAAATTTAGAAGAAAAAATTAGAAGTAGGCATTTTCAGTGTTGGTGCTGCACAAAAGTCCTGGGAGTAGTCAAGTGAACGTTGCATTAATGGTTTTGAAAAGAAGCAGTTCACAGCAGGAGGCACCAAAGCAGTCTTTGGACACTGTGTCAATTTACAACCTAAGCTGTCTTGTATTTGCAATTTTCTTTAAGTAAGTCAGTATGTTTTCAGGGTGTTTCCCACCTCTATTTATCACATTTGATTTTGGGGGAAGGTGATGCTTGGAAAGCTTTGTTGATTTGCAATATTTAATTTGCACCCTTCTAATGTATAAAATACCATTAGAGACAAACAGACTAAGATTTTCCACATGCTACATTACATTCTCTAAGGTGAGCAAAGCAGTAAATCAAATTACTATAAAATCCACCTTCCTGACTCTTGTTCTAATTGCACCTTTCATAAGGACAGATAGTATTCTTAATTTATACTTAAGTATGCAGGTATGGATGGATATTTGAGTTACAGTCTTGAGATTAACAAATTCAGTTCTAAATTCATGGGTGTTTTAATTTCCAGTTGATACCATTAGGTTTGGTGCTTCAGAAGGTTTAGATAAGACACAGGATTCACTGTTCTAGTAGACATCAAAATTGCAACATGGCTAGAGCAGGAATGAGGAAAAAGGGTGGAGAAAAGAGGAATGGGAGAGCAAACTGCATATGTAGACACCTTAAGAAAATGCAATCCCAGGGGTAAGAGAGCCCTTGAGTCCAGAGTCTGGCACAGTTTCCAGGCCAATTGCAATGCTGCCTTTTCCAAAGCCCTGCCATGTACCATGTCAGGTCTCAAGACCTCCTCTTCTTGCTGTGAAAATTTAGTTATTCACACACTTGTGAATTCATTCCCAACAGAGTGCAACCCTCCAACATGCCTAAGATGTGTCCCACAGGGAAGTATCCACAGAGCCAGGGAACAGAAACAGAAGTACTTCAGATAACACAAGTAAGTGTAACTGCTTCAGCAGCAAGAAATGCTGAGCTAATTAACCCTGTTGCTTCTCAGTAGGCTAAATTAGCCCTTGCAGAGCTCTGAGAGCTGTACTGTTCCCCATTCCAGGATGGCTGTGTATGTAAAGCCTGCTCAGCAGGTCCAGCAGAGGGTACGCCCTCTAATAGATTCATTGTGATTTCTGAAACACAAAGATTAATTTCTTTAAAATGCAAAGTCTATTATAAAATCACTGAAACAGGTAATGCATATTAAGGGCTTTTAAGAGCTCACCAGCCCACCTAAACACAATGCTTGTAGTTATTCACCATCTTGGGGGCTGGGTGAAGCATCCTACCTAATCCTTGTTCTCTTAGAAGCTCAGTATTTGATTTCCCATCTATGTTGCTTTTCCCCCCCTTTTTTATGCTCTGTAACAATGTTTTATAAGCTCCCTTTCATTCAAGATGCACACTACAGTACAGTGGTTGTGTTACATGTGCACTGTGGGGTGCACTGTCCGCTGACAATATCTTAAATTTCCAGAAACCTTTGAGGCACTCCTTATCCTGGAGAAACAGGCAGTTGTCGCTTCTTCCAAAATCTTGTTGGAAAGGGTGATCATGTTCACAGAAATCCAATCATATGGTAGCCAGTACCTGACCATCTGACACTATTATCCTTTTTATACTTTCTGGGAACACTTGCACTAGCGAAAAACCCCAAACATTTGTCTCTCAGAGTCAGATTTTAACCAGTGAAGAAAACCAAGCAGCTCTCACTGACAGTAGCTCACCATCCAGTCACTGCATTTCAGAATCACTCTAAAGATTTAAGGTGTAAATACAAACTTAGGCTTTTGTTGCTGCCTGCCACTAACAGCCTTTTCAAGATCACATTAGGGAATACTTTGTCTAGGCTTAGCACATTGCAAAATCAACTTCTCCAAATTGCCAGCCATGTGGCAGTGGAGATAATACCCAGGTAGCTGCACTAATGACCTGTGGTGTGTTTGTCTTATGTTATCATTCCCTCTGAAATTCAATAACTGTTACAAGAGTTTCTGCAGATTGGCAGTCTTTAGCATTACTAAATCCAAGGTCTGCTTTGAACAAGGGATAATTTACATTTACAATTAAATTTACATCTCAGAAAGAGGGTTATTTTATAAACAGTAATTACACCTTAACAAAGTTTATTAAAGAATAATAGCAGATCTCAGTTAATGGTAAATAAAAACATGTTGTTTCAATGGCCTTTTCTTTACCTTTCACTATGTTATCCTAGTTTTATAGAGGAAAAAAATATACAAAAGTGTTGGGATTTTAGTCAGATTTTCCAGTAGTGAGCTGGCAGAGACTTGTTTCTGCACCAGCTCTCCTTGAAAAAGGAGGGGATGGAAAGGCAGGAAAAGCTCCCAAAGTTTAACCCATTTGGGCTGGATGGCAAATTCAGGTCAAGGCATGTATTACGATTTTAGTGAATCCTTTGTGAAGCATCAGCTTTATTACAGAATTGAATAATGAGATAAAATGGGATTTAGGTCTGGGGGTTTTTAAATCAACTGATGAAAATATCTGGAGCCAGGTAAATTTTAAAGCCAGTCCTGCCAATAATAAGAAGCTTCCTACTCATTCAGACACTTTGTGCCCCAGAGATGTGGCTCACACCTGTTTTGTTTCATGTAGGTTGTCATGAAGAAAAAGAGAAAAAAAAATATTATACTCAAGAGTTTAACCCCTGGGTCAGATTACAGGAGAGAAGGAGAAAAAAAATCTGCTTCAACGGGTTTAAGCAGTACAATAAATCAGTTCCGGCAGATATTTGACAGCCATGTTTTTACTGACCTCCTTCTGTTTGAGGAGATGGGAAGGAAAGCAACGCTTATTGAAGGTCATTTAGGAACAAATAAGGAATAAAAACAATCAGAAAATTGATACAATTTTGTTGCAGCAGCCAAGGGTCTGTCCATGAGTTTGATAGGATATGAATGTAGCTCACTATTTGCCTTGCAAGTCTGGCAGATTACTGGGCTACATTTATTACAAATCAAGACACTTTGAAATATATATTTTAAAGAAAGTCTTTCTCTACTAATTAACAGGAATATTAAACTACTCCTGGAAATACAGTGCCTGGAAGCAATTCCACGATGCCTTTTCTAGTCAGGCAATTACCAACAGAAGGACATTTTTAGACTAAGCAATTCTAATTGAATATCATTCATGAACATTTCAACAAGATGGAAACAACTACAGTATTCAGAGCAGAAGAGACTCCCCTCCTGTGCAGTTGTACATCTCATTAAGCAAACATAAACAGCATCTCCCTGTCAGGACTGTTGGTGCATATCCATCGAAGACTCTGGAGCTGTAACAATTTACATCAGCTGATGTAAATCCAGATCCTGATCCAGATCCCTAACAGTTTATTGTTATTTCATGTTTTTCTAGCTACAAATTTTAGGTGGAAAAACCCCATTGCTACTGGAAAAGAAATATGAAATCATTAGAGGAGAGAGAAAATTCAAGTCACTGTGAATTCCTTCTTTTAGTACTTTGGGTAAGACTATACAGTGTCAGTTATAAGGTTGGTGAATTAAACAGCCAGAAAGAAACATTCTTTTTAAAAATTACTTGTATTTGTAGATGCAAATTTGGAGAACATAAGGGAAGGAGACAATAATAATCCTTCTGGGCCAAAACAAATGTTCAATTAACACCAAATCAATCTTCTTACAGTTACAAGAAAACTACTCAGAAGATAAAAGAATGGGAGAACTATATTTGATGCATCAGTGTTCTCCAACAATTTTCATCTCAAGGACTTCCTAGTTTGATTATTGTAGAAGAGCTGGGCTATCCAGTTCCTCTACAAACTCCACCAGTTTCCTATTGTATCCATGGAGAGGAAAAGATGGTACATATTTCCAGGACTTTATAGCCATGCAGCCTTACAGAACATTAGAGATTTAAAAACAAGGCAATCCTAACAGTGCTGCAACACTGACTTTGTAACAGCAGGAAACAAGAAAAACTTATCTAAGATGCTGTATATTAAATGACATTAAAGTTCTACAAGAGTCCAAGAAAATTAGGGGTCCAGATCACTCTGGATTTCAGAGAGATTTGGGACACTCACCTTCTCTGAATATATTTTAATGGTATTTGTAACACTTGAGATTTTTCTTCAGGACAAACAAATATACCCATGAGACTGTGCTGATCATTTCCAAACTATTTTGCTAGTGTAATGGAAGTTTCTGTAGAGATGTTAAAAGCTAAGTGGACTCAGAAAGCAGGCAACTGGTTTTTCTTAGTGGTGGTCCTTCCTACTTTAGCTTGGAGCTCATTAGTGGGAGAGTGTAGGGAGGTTTCCACTACAGGGACCATTTGAGAAGTTTTAAGCAAAACTTCAGTTTCTGAGGTTACCAAGCCATCCCTTATCACATGCAGAAACCAATAACTTTTAGGTTCACAGGACACCACAGAATCTCCAGTGCAGCACCCACAGCAGTACTGGAGGAAGCAACCTCACAGAATAAGCTTCTGTTGGCAGCATTTTCTCTTAACTCTGATCACAGAATCATTTAGGTTGGAAAATACCTCCAAGATTGAGGCCAACCTTAGCTCAGCACTGCCAAGTCCACCACTAAACCATGTCCCCAAGGGCCACATCCACGTGTTTTTTGAACACTTCCAGAGATGGTGACTCTACCATTTCTTTTCATCTTCACACTGTTCTTTTAATATTTATATCTGAAATGCCTTTACTGCCTATCCCTTTTGAGTAAGGAAAACTGAAAGACCTAAGAATAGCAAATTATGCTGTAATTTGTATTGCTTGTTTGGAGGAACAAAAAGAATTAGGCTATGTAGGGTTAGAAAACCGATACTTTAAACTTATTTATCAAACTTGGATAAAGAGAAGACATTAATTCATATTTGAAAAACTCTGTATTTTAAATTGTACAATGATATTTAAGACATCAATCAGCCATTTAACAAAAGAAATACTTCTTGATTGTTCAAAATTATGTTTTCAAACTTACTGCATATGTTTGCTCAAAGACTCATTAGGGGATTTTCGATGGATACAATTTCATTTTCCTACACTCCAAAGGCTGAAAATTTGATACAAGTGCTCCTTATGCCGTATTTCAAAGAAAGATGGAACACCTCAGGGGGCTATTCTGTATCAGACTGCAGTTTATTGTATAATTGTAGCTTGTCACCTTCTTGTTATCATATTCAGTACTTAATTTTAAGCTTGCACATTTCATTATGAGGAGCTTACTGGCACCTTGATAAGTCTATTGGCTTTCTGGGGATGGCTCTTGAGCAGCTTAGGGCATAACTAAACCCGACTGCACGATAAATACTTTATAAAGGTATCTATTGTCACCTATTTAACATTCATAATGTACTGGGAATGCACCTTAGAATATGTATTAACATTCTACAGATGTTTTGCTACTACTAATGTATATTTATATACATTTTTAATCCTTTCTAAGCCATGCAGCCTTGCACCAGTATTAAAGAATGCATTCAGAAAGTCGGTGCATGTTCAAATGATTGCATCTGGAAACTCCCCTTCTCACCACATGTAGGTAGATAACTAAGTCACAGCATTAGGGAATGGTAAATTTATACAATGGGACTTACTGGGAGGATGGCCTCTATTTTATAATCTCCTGACTAATATACTCCATGGGGCCCTGGCAGGCTGGGAAACTGCACTGAGTCTGTGAGAAAAAAGACCTAAATCAAATGGTCAGCTGCAATGATTTCCATCCTTCTTTTCCTCCTGTTAAAGAGTGGAGAAAGTGACAACACTAAAGTGTATTTTTACTATATGATCTTGCCCTTTTTTGTCCAAAAATGAGATAATTTTGACATATAATATATGCAATTAGGACAAAGATATGAAAAAGTTAATCCTTGAGAAGATTTTTATCAAAAACTTTTGACTACTATTCACCTCTCCACTTAAAGTCATGGGATCTAAACTTGTATGAATAATTAATGATTCAGTTCAGAGTTCTTACTTTCTCTATTTTTCTTGTCCAATGAATAATTCATTAGTTTTGCAAAGTGGAACACTTTAAATAGGAAAGATTAAGAGAAAGCCACCTTCACATACTCCATATCACTTGATTTGGAAAAGCAGCACACCTCAGCTCCTGTCCCTCTCTGAATTTGGCAGACAGCAGAGTTGAAGGCATCTGTCTCAGATGTTGCGAAGGTGTGTGAAGAGAAGCAACACCAGTGTCTCTCCTGCAGTCCTGCTAACTGTACCTGAGCCTCCTGGACAACCAGCTGCCAAAAAAAGCCAAAATATTTCATTTTGATTAATGTTGTTTCAGTGTTTTCTGGGTGTATTATTTTCCCTTGCCTACTTTTTTTCCTTGAAGTTGGGTCAAGGCAGCAAACAATTTGTACTGCATTCAACTGTTTATTGCTGGAATCTTTAACAGTACTTCATCTAGTAATGAATTTGCATGTGTTAGTATATTACCTGTCTACTTTATAATGTTTCTTACAATACATTTTTGTCAAAATGACAAAATGTTGCAGTCCTCACACTTCAAGTATTCATTATTATCTGAAATTTTTAAAAATCCGTAAGATGAATATTTTCCAGAGCATTCAGAGTTAAAACAGAAAATAAAAAATTGTTTTAATTATAAGTTTTCATTTTTATTCTATTTTTAAAATACTTACTTGGATCTTCCATGCCTCAGACCTGTATCACCTTTATGTATCTTCCTCTTGATAGTAAAGCTGAGATATCCAGATAACTGAAAATTGAGCCACTTAGCATAAGTTGTAATTATGTGCTCTATTTATACACAGAGAAACAGTTTGAACAGGAAGAATTGGAAGATCCATCCCAGAATACTTAGAGGGCACACTCTGTACATTATTTTTAATGAACAAGAAACATTAGCTTCAATTAACTCATCTATATAAATTTAATGCTGGTTTAAAATACCCATTGCATTCATTAGCTGACAGGTGGTCAACTTGGATTCTATTAAATTGTCACCAGATTCCTTCTTTATGGTGACAGACAGCATCCCTACTGCCTCAAGATTTTCATTCCAGTCAGACTGAAGTTTAAGTGACTATGTTGTCAGAATACAACAGCTCATAATGTTTTTTTTATTACTACATTAAACCTTCCTCGATCTTATCTAAATGGGTAGCAAGGGAATTTTTCCTCTTCCTTCTTTCATATTAACTACATGGCAAAGATTGGTGAATCTTCAAACTTCTTCCAGTAAATGCATATCTAAACTGTTCCATCTATTCAGGCAAATTTTTAATGTGGCTCCAAGTTTCACAGTCCACAATGAGCCCTTGAACACCAATGACAGGCTGTGTGCCCTATCCAGAGAAATCCAGGAACAGAAATTGAGGAAGGAAGGCCAATGGCCTCTAAGACACCACAGTTCACTGCTCAGATGTCCAAAATAATGTGCATTGCACTTTAATTAGCTTGTCCATCTAATATGTGCCTTTAATTATTCATCTCTGGCAAGTCATTGCAATAGCTCAACTCATGTCCTCCTCTGAGACATATCACTACAATATTGCCTGTAATTAATATTCATTTCCTAATGGCTCTTTATGAAGATTCCCAGGAGCCAATCTGAATGAGGAACTCCCCTTGAGCCTTCAAGTACTATTTTATTGGGAAAAGTTTACACACTTCATTCATACTGGGAAACTCTGATGGGGGGAAAAGGAGCAGTAAAAGCTACAAGTTTCTGCAATGTGACTGCTTGTTAATTGAATGCTAAATGAAAATCAACTTGATGAAGCCCTTTTTATTAAGTTCAACAGATTGATTATAAAATAGATAATGCCCTTTAAATCTACACAGTCATGCCTTTCTTGATGTGACCCCTCTTTCATCCTCCTTTATTGCATATTCCTTTTAAACAAAAGAAATCAGTAACTTGAAAGAATGGAGAGCATATGAAAAAAAACCAAAAAGTATTATTTTTTCTCTTTTCCTCTCTCTTCCTGCTTTGGAGAACTCACTGAATAGGAAAGTGAATTTAATTTGCTTTCACTCCTTTCATAACATTACACAGTGCATTATCATTATGGTGTGTACAGCTGTTTCCATTAACAGGAAACCTTTCCAAGGCATAGAAAACATGGACTACATTTATTGTAGGGTATCCCTAAGTTCACCTAAACATGTTTACTCTAAACATGTTATGTGAGCCTGTTACTGAAGTGCCTTGGAATCTATATTATATTTATTTTCTTAGCACCCTGTGTTTTAGCTTACTATTTTCTCCCTTTTACACAGAGGAACTGTTGTAAACTCAAGTTCATGCAGCATAAGGAGATCCGGGACAGAACAGATTTCTGTTCTCAAACCTGCTCCAGCTCAGCAGACTTCGTAACTAACAACCATTTATCATAAAGATTTTATTATGAAACCAGAGCTTCAGGCTTCTAACTTCATTATGTAGTTTACATATTACCGCCTGTTATTATCTAATACTTATTAAACACATCTTCTAAATGCAACACCTGACAACCCATAAAAATCCTGCTTTTTTATTCTACTTATGTCCCCAGGAGAAATATGAGCAATATAACAAATGCTACTCTTTAAAAAATAAGCAAAACAAACTAAAATAAACCCCCATTTACCTAATCTAGGCTACAAATGGTTCAGAGGAGAGGACACCTCCTTAGTTTCAAAATGAACCTAGCGGGAATTAATGGGGGTCCAAAATACATCTATATGCAAGTTTCATCATAGATGTGTTTTCCATGTCTCCCTAATTTTCTTTCTCAGTATTAGTTGCCTATCTGAGTTCTTTTCTTTCTACAGAGTCTCATAAGAAATCTCTCTCTGAATCCATTGATTCCACCCATTAACCTCAGAGTGCTGTTTGAGGAAACCACACCAAGGCATTGACCACTTATGTTATCCACTCTCCAACCCATGTCCATCTTCTCATACACGTGCAGAATTACTCCCTTGCATGATCCCGTTGATCCCCCTACTTACCCCACTGCAGATGGGGCTTTTTTTCACTTTACTGGAACACAAATTTTTGGTCAAAGTGATGAATATGACCAGTTTCACAGTGCTGCTAAGTCAGACTGTACATCTCCAAATTCTCCACATTCATTTATAAAGGACTAAGATCCTGTTACTATAGTAACTGCAATTTTACATGCCCTGACTGCTCTGTCTTTAAAAGCTTTACCACAACACTGCTGCAAGATTTTTTCCCTTTCTTTAATGTTATAAATCATGAGCTCCTCACCAAGCAGTCACATATAAACATTTTCAAACATTTCACTCATAACACCCCCCCCTACTTTTTATTCCTTAAAGACCCAAAACAGTAGGGAGTGATTTGAATCAGTGACTTTCAATTGCTTGATTTAAAATTATGTTAGGTAGGTCTCAGCTTTATAAAAATAATGTGAAAAAAATTGCTACCACATCTTGAAATTTTAATTTATAATGAAAAAAATTATAATTTTTAACATAGAACAATTCATAAGATATATTATTTAAATTTTATAAAACTGCCATAAGCAAGACCTATTATATTAAAAATAAGACCCAAAATCTTCACAATCTTAAGCTTGAATAATTGTATGCACATATCTGAAAACAGGAATCTCCATAAATCTTAGGAACAAACGTCTCTTCCTTAGTACGTTTTTGAAGTCTAAAATGGGTGCCACTTTAAAAAAATTCCATTGGTGTTAAAGCTTTTTAGATTATTGAACTTGTTCCTTTTTAATATATGTATATTAAACTGTAGGAAAGTAGCAGGTGCTCACTAGTCATCAACATCAGATTAGCAAGGTATGAGCACAAATGACAGTTGTCTGGGAATTCTCCAGGAATCCACTGCCTTCCTGATCCCACTATGTAGTGTTGATACATACTGTGCCATGGCCTTTCTCTCTGCTGCTGCTGCTTAGCAGTGAACAAACAAGTGGTGATGCTTCACAAATACAAAAAGATAAAATTACTAAAATCAAAAGAACCACCTCAGAAAAGGACTTCAGATTCTCAGTCATCTGATATCCATCTCCTTGCTCTTCCTCAATGATTTCTTTCTGCACTGATCCATAATTTGGTTTACTGACTAGTCAATCTGTGTATCTGACACTGGATAAACTTTTCAAGCTCTGGACACCTTCCTGTTATTTCTGTCTTTTTCATCAGTGGAGAGATTCTTGGTGCTGATAAGGCCACTCTTCCATTTACTTTATCAGCATCCCACAGTGCAGTAGCACAGTGCTTTGTTGTTTGAGCATGGAAACTCAGGAACATGGCAATCCAAAAATCAAAAATAAACCCCCCCATCTCCATATCTCACTTCCAATTTCTAAGAAACAATTTAGTTTGGCTCAAAAATTCCTGCCATGAAGTGGGAAGCTGCTGAGGAAATACATTTTTTCCCACGATTGACTACTTTATACAAATTCCTCTGATTAATGTCTGTTCTCAGGTGCTTTTATCTAATTTGTAAATACAGCCCTTGTTTCATTCCAGAACATTCTGCCCCCAGCAATGAGGATGCCTCTGCTTCATGATTTCTGCTGAGGTTACTGCCTGGCCTGCTTTGAAGAAATCCTCATTTCTCACAAATCTCAGACTGTGCAAATTAACTTAGGGCTGACTTCACCCCAGGCTGTTCGCAGAGGGTTTGTCTGTTTGCCTGGAACACAGAACTGAGCACCTGGAGTGGCCATCAGATATCCAGAAGGGACTAACTGGTAGATCCTACTTTGGAGGGTGGAAGTTGAACATGTCATCCCTTAGCATGTGATTTTCCTCTCATCACAATGCAAAGGCCACCAAAACACAGTGTGCTCAGTTGGATTTACTCAGCAGAGACTTCTTCAAGATACAATGGATTAACTTGGGTGAGGCTGCACAGCCACTGTTCTCTCAGAACAACTTCACTCATCCCACTCCAAAGGGCACAACCAGGCACAGCTACCCCTCTTGTCACAGCTGTGTTAGGAATCTCTCAGGACCTCACTTGGAAAATGCCAAGTTTGTATCAGTGTTGTTTCCAGGCTGTCTCCTCAGGAAATGCTGTACTATCAGTTAAAAACTTTGTAAGTCTGAAATACTTTCTGACTGATAACTTGTATATTATTTCTTCACTCCTTTAATGTTAGTCCTTGGGTCTGCATATTTGAATACTCCCTCCAGGGTTTCTCACTTGTGCATGCAGAATTCAGACAAATAGTTAACCATCACTTGAAATTTGACCTTCTTTCAAAAGTGTAGTTTAGAATAATTATTAATTTTTAGGCTCTTGGCATATGTCTGAATTCCCTCAAAAAGTATCAAATAAAGGATACACGTTCAATATTCCAGATGCTGTTCCTATCACTAGGACCATAATCACTGACCAGCAGCAACACATTTTTGATACTGCCAGGCAGTTTTGGATCAGAGATGACTTTTGTGCTGTCTGAAAATTCTTTTCCTGCCACAAAGCAATTGATCCGGCTTGCAGGTGATACAAAAGGTAAAATTAGGACATTTATTTCCAGAAATATTCTGTCTTTATTTGTTCTAGTACATAGTTTAATCATCTGGGTTTTTAGGATACTTTAGGACCTTTGTCTCATTTTATTATGGCCTATAGAAAACTGTCTCCTCTCTAAACAATGTTATACCTTGTTAAATCTTTAGAAAAGCCCAATAGGGGTTTCTCTTCTTCCTCCTTGCTGAGATTACTCTGGAGCCATAGTGTGATCAAGTGTGTAGTTTTGCACTATCCTATTGCACAGAAATGTTTGATTCTTGTGCCTGTATAAAAGACTGTAAATTCTCAGTACAAGTGCTTTGTGGGGTTTTAGGCTCTCTCTCCTCAGTTTCACAAAATAATCTGATTCACTGTGAAACAGATCTAGGCCAGATGGCACTTTTTGCATGGCACTGGATTTGCAAACACAGGGTCTAATTTTGAAGTTCTGCTTTAAAGCTGAACAGATGCTGTGGCTGACGGGAGTTTTGTTCGCTTACTTGTGCTGCTTAGCAATGACAGTGGAGAAATACACAATAGTCCAGAAATTCTATTCTTGATATCATCATTGCTGTGGCAACTTTTCTTGGCTAGAAGGCTACATCATCTTGTTTCAGAGCCAGCTATCCCTGTCTCCCAGTCAGGCAGTGAGGCACCTCCAACTCAGCCCTCAGGATATCTGTGGAAGAGAGAGCCGTTTAGTGTTTCTGGGCTCTCACAGAAGTTTCTGGGAACACAAGTGGAAGAAAGTTGAGTAGATGAAAGCCCCGGTACCATCTCAAGGGGGTTTTTTGCCTTATAAGTCACACAAGTGAAAGATGTGAAAAAATACAAGCACTCCTGAAGGCTGAAACTCTCTGTTCACTATCCAAGTTGTGAGGGATAGAGGACTCTTCACTTTATGAATTCTACCTTGATTTTTCACTTGAAGTTTTTTACAGAACTAAGAGTTGTTCAGAGATTAGGAGAAGTACTTTGGTATTATGTTATCTTCTTGTTATAATTATTTCAAATGGAAAAGAGGCCTTCAGCCCCCTCCCCCTCCCCCCCTCAAAAAAAAAAAGAAAACCAAAGCTAAATTGCAGATGATGGCATAGACAGCAGCAGCACAATTAACCTGACACAGTCTGCAGACACTGTACCGCTGTGCAGAATCCAGTGGCACATAGTGTACATCCTTTCTAGATATCACAAGCCTCCTATAAAGCTCATATACCAGTGTTTAATGCAAATAAAATGTTCACAAAGTTGCAAGAGAAGAAAGACTTTTCTTTCACCGTATTTAGAAACACAAGCATGAAACTTGAGTGCAGGAAGGACAAGGTGAATGAGTCATAAACACCTCCC
>JAOXXN010000120.1:25801703-25813071 GCA_026770055.1 Myrmophylax atrothorax
TTCCTACCATTTCCTCAGAAAAATCTTAAAATTCTGGAGCTCATTTTAGGAATAGAATTCTTATTTTTCTTCTCAAAATACAACCCGTAAGGCTGTCATTTAAGGACAGTTGAGTGTACACAACACTCTGAGCTTGGTAACCTTTCATTTCAGTGTAGAACAAAACTAACTAAGGGGAAAAACCAGTTTGAGTTAATGATTCTTTCTAAGATTCTTTCATATAAATTTCTACTCAGAATGTCCAGTTAACCAGGGAGGAGAAAACCACATAAGATAAAAGAAAAAGCTACATTAATCTTCACTAATTCTCCGCAATGAATCCAGACCAACTCACTTTAGGAGGTCAAAAATCCAGGTCCACTTTTTCGTATCCATGTTGCATTTCTACTTTTTGTTTTCAATCATTTGTAAAAGCTACACCTTGTAGCAGTGATCATTGTAACCAAATATGAGTAACATTACATGAGTCATCCAGGTAGGGCATCTCAACAACAACTTAGACCTTAAAGCAACTTAGGGGGACAAAAACACGTATGTCAAATTGTTACATGTAAATTTCTCATAATATTACACAACAGTGGATAATTAAATACAAAGTCACATTGTTTTATGACTGCTCCAAAAAGAAGTTAGCATTTATATTTAGAAATATAAATCAAGTCCTGGAATTGAAGGCAAAACAGGTAGGTTTGACTTGCTGATAGAAAAATTTGTGGAAAACATATTTTTATGTTTCCTTTAATGAAGTGTCCTCCAATTAGCATGTGGAAAATAAAGGTGTGTGAGAATTTATCTTATACACATGCACACTTCCCAAAATGTGATACTAGTAATTCACAAGCTTTTAGTTGATGGACATTTCAAAGTTTTGTAGCTTTACCTGATCTCTGCATATCTCTGGCTGTCTATCAAATTAGACTAGTGATTCCACAGCATCAGCTTTCCCTAGAGCAGTTTAGGGCTTTCAGTATGTATATTCTAGGACTCACAATATAACTTTCACATCAGTTCGCCTGCTTTGTAGACTATTTTTCCAATACTTCATAAGAGGGCAGAAAGATCACCCTTCAGTACACAATTTTTTTTGTACCCACTTTAATCATTCTTTGAAAGCTTGTGAGACTTGCTCCTGCATTGAGCTAAATGGAAAACCAACACTTCAACAGCTCGTTCAGAGAGATGAAATTCTGCCTACTACATGATTGAACACATTCCTGATCAAAAAGTAGCAATCACTGAATACATCAGTGAACAATGACATTGGGGAGGGCATTGTTCTTCATTCTGTCCAATAGACCATGGCAAAACACCTCTTTCACATCAGAGATTGCTACTGAATGAGTCAGCCTTAGAAAAGCATCTGGTCTTGTACTCTTTTTTTTTTTTGTACTTTAAAAAAAAATTATTAAAAAAACCAAACTTCAGCAAGGTTCTGCCTTATAAGTAGCAAATTAATTTAAAATCCCATTTCATTTTATATAGCATTAATGTTCTTTAAATGGTGACATTTATTATCCTGTAGCCATACCATTAGACCTCTCTTCAAGTGTGTCCACAGGGGAAGTCTGGCATGATACCCTAAATACTCTTACCAGGGAAGCAGCTTCTCTCACATGTATTTAGAGTCACAGACTTAATTAATTAAGTTTCTGTAGATCTTTTAGAGACATCCTTTGGACCGTTCTCTGCTAAAAAAATTGTCACAGTTTTTATGGATTCAGTGGTTTGAAAAAAAATTGTGGATGAAGGGGAATTGGACAGAAGCAACACACAATCCTTACCTTGCTGTGGTTCTGGCTGTGAGATATGGCAAATGCTGAGCTGGTCAGGAGCTGGAATATGGGACATGTGATGAAGGCCAAGAGAACTGCGTTTGTTCAGTCTTACAGACAGAAGATTCCAAGGGCACCCTTAAGGGTACTGAGGAGATGGAGCCAAACTCTTCTCAGATATGCAGTGATGCCCCTCGGAGTGGAAAGACATGAGAAAATGAGCACAATTTTGTAGATGTGGGAAATTGCAATTCAACACAAGAACTTTTTTCTGTTAAATATATGGGTGCTCAAAACTGGAGCAGATCATCCAGAAAGGTTTGTGTATCTATACCCTTAGAGATACTCAAAATTTGATTATGCAGGGCAGTGAACAACCCTGCTTTATTTAGCCCTGCATTGAGTGGGAGGCTGGAAGAGGTGACCTCTGGAGGTCTCTTCCTAGCTGGTGATTCCATGCCTAGCTTTCAAATTTGCTCCATTTCACTCACATTTAATGCCCCCTCAGTTTTATCCCTGAGGGCTGATCATGTCACCAGTAAAGCCTGATGTTATCAAGGTTACAGGCAGAGAATAATTCAACCAAAAAGAGTGAAAACCTTGCATTTGTTAGTTCTGGACTTGCCACATTTCAGGTAAATGATAGAAACTGCATCTCACTCTGGAGTCTTGGCAAGGATATGGGGATGTAGTTGAAGCTAAAAAATATCTGACTAACTCTGTTCAGTAACTTTCTGGTATAGTATATTCCACTATGCAGGAGGCCGGAATAATAGTCTCTTTTCTGTTTCTCAAATAACATTTCCTGCCTCTAAGGGACTCTTAACAGTTACACCACTGTGTGTCTCTTGGCATTCAAAACAGAGAAGACAATAAGCCCTAAGTTGTAAAAAGTTATCTTGAATGCCTAAGCTTTCTGTAGCCATAAGTTAGTAACTCAAAAGCATGGGGAAACATGAGGTATCTATCACTATTTCAGTATTAGCAGCTCCCATATTTAGCACTGACTCAAAACACAATGAAAAGATTAAAGCTGGCTAATGAAATCTACTTCTTTTATTGTCATTTTCCAGTCTGCTAACTTGGAAATGAAGGCATTAGTTCCAATGTAATAGTATCAACTTATAAAAAAAGTAAAAAAAAGTTCTCACTTTCTCTTTTGCAGCCCGCCTTTTCCTTGTCTGAATAACTTGCTAACATGAATTATGCAGCTCTCATTGGCATATGGAAGGAAGCAATAGCTACCAAATGATTTAATACTTATGGTGCTATGAGTAAAGTACAATTTTAAAGGTTTTTTCTTATTTTTAAAGTGTGGAAGAAGAAGGAAAAGCAACAGAAAAAATATCCATCATCTCAGTTTTGTTTAAAGCATGATAATTTAATTTTCTTAGGTATGGTTTAAAAATACAGAAACTTTAAAAAACTCAACAAAACTTTCTTTCAAGTACCAGGGGGAAAGTAAATATTATGTAGGTGATAAATGAAAATTGGATGAAAACAAAAAGACTTTGCAGCAGATTCCAGATCACATCTTCACCTACATAAATAACTGTCACTGCAGTGAAGTCAATGAAGCTACTCCAGTTGGCACCACCAAAACACACAGTTCTGTCTTTTCACTACATTCTTTCCCCTCAGCTCCACTTAGGTCGAAGAATTGACAAGTGGCATGTCTACAGAAACCTCAGCTATATCAAGAAGTCAGTGTCTGACCCACCAGTGAATTAGCTTGTGTTTATTGCTTTGCCTGACATAATATTTCAAAGTCACTTTTAATGAAAACATTAACTGACTTATTAAATTAATATACACCCTGCTGATGCATATTCCCAGGTTGTATATGACACCTATGAAATATATAGGTGGAGATATTACCCCTATGTTTTCTTAGGAGACAAGGTAACTGATCAAGTGGGAACATACTTAGTAATTTTCATGGCTTTTCTGGACATCTTAATCCTCACAGGTATAAATTAAAGTGGCAGATATACTGGAGGTTTTCCAAGTTTGTCTTCTAAATTATGTACTACTCGGCAAAAGCTCTGCTGCCACTGCTTTTGCACAGAATGTGTAGTGGGGGGAAAGACCCCAAACACTCCAGAAGCTTGAAACCAAACATGTGTGAGTCCACCTTCTCTGCTGCTGTCCTCTCACTCGCTCCCACACGCTTATTACAGTCTAAGTTTAGTACCTTTATTGTTATTTACTTTCCACTAAGCAAAGCTCCAAAATTATCTTAGATGCACAGTGAAAATAATTTGGCACACCATTCTTCCTCTGTTGCTTTCCCTTGTTCCTTCTCCTCCCTTTCCCCACCTTCACATCTCCTCCCCGTTAAGCTCCCTTTCCACCATGATCAGAGCATTTGACGTAAGATTATGTCAGTTACACATAAGGATGCAACACTGCCCTGAGAAGCATGCATGTAACACAATGTTTTTAAAGAAAGCCATCAGAGTGGACCTTTTTGATTAGCTGAATCCTACATTCAAGCTGAAATTCTCCACATGGTATCAAAGTAAGAAATAATCACTGATCACTATTTGAACCATTGGTATGAAGGAGGGAGAGAGACAGAAGAAGAAACAAAGGCAATACAAACCACAGCAAGTAAAACTTAGAAAGTTAGGATAAAAAGAGGCAAAACAGAAACAGCAGTAGTGATAGAAAAGGACTTATGAAAACCTGAGGACTAGTTTGCAATTCTATCTTGTATTTTTTATCTTGTAAATAAAGCCTCCCATGAAAATTGAAAAGCAAACAAACAAAACCAAAACAAAACAAAAAAAAAAGGCAAGAGGATTTGACTTAGAGAAGTTCTACTGCTCACGAAGGGCCTACTTGCACTGACCTTTCAAACTTCACATTAAATCCGTAAGTGCAACATCAGACTTAAAGGGAGAAAAGAGGCATAGAGAAAACAAAAGAGCATATAAATTGGGCAATGTCTCCACCACTATCTCGTAGTGCCTTTGTGAAAATCAAAAGCTCCAGTTGCAATAATGAAAGCCCTCAATACAGCAAAAGAAGCTTTTAAAACTCTGAGCTGATGTGTTAAGCTGCCCCCTGACTGACACACCTTTTCATCAGCCATTCAAATATATGTCCAGTACTTTTCCCTGGAGCAGTATTGCTGCTTGGATCTGAAGTAATCTATCAAAAATACAACAAAATGTTTAATGAAAGGGTGAGAAATATCCTTTCATGAGAACATCTTGGTCATATATGATTTGTTTCCTAAAACTGAGGTCCTAAGTGACAATTCTGTTCTTGACCTTGTATTCATTCCAGCTTGTATGTCTTGTAATGAGCTGCCTTGCTATTTCCCATTCTTTGGCATGTCATTATCTTTTTCTGGATTTTTCCTGTCCTCATTTCATGCCACAGTAGGAATCATTCCTTTAAATCAGACTGCAGTTGTCAGTTGCCAGTGAGTTTCTAACTTATGAAAATGTATTCAAAATCCACTACTTCCTGCCAGTAAATGGGAATAGGAACTGAGGGATTTTGAGAAGTTGAATTTCTTCTGGAAACATATAGAATACACAGGTCATCTGAAAATAGTTCAGAAATTCAAGATACAAAAGCATTTCACATATTTTCTACCTGAAAAATGTTGTCATGAATGTGTTCAAGAATAACAAGCATATCCCAGACTAATGACATGGTGTAAAATCTTACCTGGCTCATTTCTGGAATTTCACTGAAATGCAACTATGCTGTGCATATCCAGCTTCTGCACTGGGCACTAGAAGGTGAAAAGGTGGTACTCAGAAATAATTATGAGGCAACCAACTTACAATCTTGTACTCAGGTACAGAAAATTTTTAATTGAACATCGGACACTTAGGCATGCTTGGGCTGAAAGTATAGTTCCTAAAGAGTTTACAGAACTTCTACAAAGGCATGGGACACAAAATAACATTTTTTCAAGGATATCAAACAAATATCACTGCTTGGAACCAGATGGACAAAAGCATAGTGCTTTCTTAGCAAAAAAAGGAGATCATAAAGAGCTTTAAAAATGCCAGCACATCTTGCCAATCATGCAGATGAGAAACTGCTGATGAAACAATTTGCAAAATGTTTTCTTTACAGTTGCAACTGGTTTTAACTGGCAGATTTTAAAACTGATGTTTAGGGAAGAGCTCCTCAGGAAAGCTGAAACACAGAATTCAGTGGAAACCACAAAGCTAAAGACAAGCCCAGTTAGTTAGTATTCATTTATACAGCTAAATTTCTACTTCTTCTCAGGTTCAGGAAGAGCTGCCAGACACATTGAGGGAATCTTGGCATATGAAATGTTTAAAATACTACATTTCTTTTCCTTGATGCCCATCCTTAAAACTACAGAAAAGCTTTTCCAATGTAAACACTCCATGCTCTGCACATCCATCACGTACTCACAAGGCAATATGGGCACTGCTGGTATTTTGTCTGCTCAGGCTCCCAAGGATTACACGTACCTAATGGAAAGCTCCAACAGCACTGGAATGTAGCACAAGTGAGGCCGGTTTGTATCTATACATCTCAAACTACTATTCAACTCTACACCCTGTTCCACAGAACTAAATTAGTCATAGAGTACAGGTGAAGTGCAGAGTGAGGTCATTTCACACCCACAGGTGTGCTCTGCCCAAAGGCCTGAGCACTACGGCTCAGGAATTTTGAACACTCCAGTGCCTCTTCCTATTTGTAGGCTAACTCAAATCAAGACAGGAGTCAGGCAAGTTTGATTTTTTTTTCTTTTAAATCACTATTTGTCCCAAATTTCCCAGTGTTTCAGTAAATATCTGAGATGTAATAAGCGGGGGGGGGGTCAGTTAGGTTTAATTGTTAAGAACCCTTGCATAAGTGAGCAAAAAAAAAATCTTCAGAATAAAGCTTTTTAAGTTTGGATGCTGAGCACATAACTGGGTCTCCTCTGGGCTCTAGTCCATACCACACACAGCACACGTCCTGCTGAGAGAGTAGCTGCCCCTGGGGCTGAGCCGGGGAGGGGCTGGAGCTCAGCCCCAAACACCGCCCGCGGGAGCTGCAGGGAAAACCCACCCACTCAGCCTTTGTTTAGGTCCAACTGCTGTACCCACATGCCTTAATTCAGTGTTAGAGGACACTTATTTGCAAAAGGGAAATGCTGCAAGAGCCTCAATATTAGTAAGCAGAGCTACAGTTTAATATATGCTAGAAATGTTTGTCTCATGAAAACTAACTTAAGTGTAATTAATTTATACTGTGAGATGTAGAGAGCAGTTGCTGATTTTGCAGCTCCTGCGTGTAACCCAATTTTGAAGAAATATCTAAAGCAGGGATTTCACCTGAATTACTGAGAGTTATTTGGTTTAGTTGATGCTAAATTGTTAGCAACACAGCCAGTCTGGGTTGTTGGGTTTCCTTTTTCTAGTGAAGCTTTTCAAATCATCATCTTAAATAGAGATTATGATGTCTCCAACTGCGTTAATTTAATGGTAAATTTAATCCTAAATATGCAGAGCAGTGCAGTTCTACAGCAGAAAAAAATCTCTAGAGCCTTACCTCAGGTGTTTCTTTGAAAATGTAATTATTTATCATGTTATATTTGCTAGAAAGTTAATCTAAATGGACCCACAGCTAAACAACTTAAGACATAAGTGCACACCTGTATCCATACATTGTCCCAAACCCATGCATATTATATGTTTTGGTGGAGGCAAATAGATTAGTGTATTGAACAGAATCAGTTTTCCTAATACTACATAGTTCAGGAGCTGGCTTCTCGACGTGCTGTTATTTTATATGCTGTTCCTATTGTCATAGGAAAATTACTCTGAATACAAATAAAGATAAAAATATGCAATCTCATTAGTCATCTCACCCATGAAATTGTAATGATAATCAGTCTTGGAAAGCTAAGCGAGTAAAATATTTATTATTTTTGCATCCATTTTTGTGAACCAAGATACTGATATCTTATTAAACAAAACAGTCACATGAGCAAAGGACCAAGTTGTAAAATACAAACAACATATGTTTCTTCTTCATCATGTGCCCCCAGGAGCCAAAAATTCCCCTTAGCTGGTTTGATCAAGGCTTATCAGGAGTTCCTGAGATTGTAAAGAAGGCCCAAGGTGGGAGGGGCAGGGGGGATACACCACCACAAACAAGAGAAAGCTGAAAGCACTGGCATAGAAGTGGAAGAGCTTTCCACAAATATATTTATTTAGTACTTTCAGAATGTAAAAATCCTAAATGTGTACAAACCAGAGAATATTTATATATACATGGAGTTCTTTGTAGTTACCTTTCTTGCCAGGGAGTTATTTCAGGTAGCTCAGGGGTTCTCCATTGTTGATTAAAGTGTAGATAATCCAGCTGTGCATTTGTTTAGAACGTGCTGTATTCAAATCCCACAGCAACAAATGCTTCTGAAAGACAGAAAAAAAAATTGCTTGAAAGTTCTGTACTTACCATTTCTTCTTCGGACAAACTCTAAATAACAATAATAATAAATTTTTTTATTAGGAAAGGTATTTAAAATGCTTGAAGTCCAAGCAATGACAAAATTCAAAATCACAAAACTTCATAGCTCTAGCAGTTTCTTCTAAACTGGCTTAAAAACTCAGCCTGTCTGAGAACTATGTTTGCACTACTAGTATCAGAGGTATATACCATATAGCATGGATTTTCAGGAAAGCAAATATGGCCATGAAAAGTGCATCCTGCATTCCCAAAATAATTCTATCAGTTAGTGGATGGAAGGTGTGGAGTAGTTTAGAATGATATATAGTACAGAAGACTGGTAAATCAAAGAATGTGTCAAATATCCTCCATTAAAAGAAATCAGTCAGATTGATTTGTTCATGAGCACAGACCGAAAACTGACTAAGGAACTATAAACAAAGAGAGAATGACAAATGACAGAGTATCAGTATTTAGGTATCCACACACTTTTGGACTGGTTTTATTGCTGGAGTTCTTCTATATCCTTTAGCCAAGATAGAAAACTGGACAAAAATATTAGATATAGAGGAGACAGGGTTTTTTATTCTGCTTACCTGGAGAGCCCGGTAACACCCAACATAACAGACAGTTCTTTTACAAAGCATATAAAGACATTAGACATATTTGTAAACAGTCAAAAAAATAAGAGGCATGTTTCTATAATGACATAATCTTTGGAAAACTGAAGATGTAAACAGAACTCATTCTGATTTTACTCAAGTGTTTCACAATGAATCAGCAGCACAGAGTAGTGGGAAATGAGAGCGTGTGAGCTGTTGATGCTTCACATGAACAAATTGAACACAGACAACTTTGGAGACCACAAAACTCTCTCAGGGTACCAGAGTGTAATGCTGGTATTTAGTCTGTCTTGTACCTGGTGTGTGTCCTTGGGCAGTTATTTTCAATAAGGCTCCATTTCACTATGGGGAAATGGATGGAAATACAGTGTTGCTATTGTCTAACTATCTGTAGCTGGGAGTGGACAACAACAACAAGGGACCCTCTCAGAAGTTCATTTTAATTAGTGTCAGGGTAAGCATAATTCAGGTAAAAGAGAACACAGTTATGGCCACTAAAATGAAACTGGAAAAGTGCTGTACCTAATTCGTGTTCCATTGTTGGCACGTGGGGAAAGAAGCATTAATCAGACAGAAGGTGCATTGCTGAGCTACAAGCTAAACACAGGCAAATACACAGACCTATGGAATGCAGGATGCACTTGGATCATGAGACAAACTCTAAGTACCTGTGAGATTTCCTTCCCGTGGTGGTCCCTGACCACCCCTGCAACAAAATCTCAAGGCTGCCATGGGAGGATGTGTCTCCCAGTGTGCAACAACCCTTTCTTGCCTCCACACCACTTAATTTCCACAGGGCAGTCTGACAGAGCCCCAGACATATTTGGAGGGGCTGAAGGCTGAGCTAGATCTGCCACATGCAATCACCTGAAGTATTTTGGTTGTTTGGACTTCAAAGTCAAAAGCAAATATGAACTGTCACATCATCCAACGCCTGCCTGCAAGATGCACATGGATACCTTCAGCAATCAAGTCCAGAAGTGTATTTTTAATTCATTAATTTTAATTAATTAATAAAAAGGACAACTGTGTGCATTCCCAGAGTCCAGTGCATATACATCACTTGGAATTTCTCCAATATCATCATCTTGAAAATTTCAATAAAATCTTCATAATTTTTTGAGTAAGTCTGCCTCCTGTATTGGCACCCAAATTGCAGTGTGGAGACACAATTTTTAGGATATTCGTAATAGTGAGATACTGAGATCCTCACCAGTAACTAAGTGAAAGTAAACAATTTTGCACCAACTTGACATGTGATTCTCTATGTTGGCATGTTGTGCAACAAAAAAAAACTTCTTAGAAAGAATTTATCTGAGATTGTATTCTAAATGATCTATTGATAATTTTTGTTTCTTGTTTTCATCTATTATTTTTAAATATTGATGTATTAAGTACTAAAATGTTACTTTTTAAATGTGAGGTCAAACACCGCAGACCATTTTTGTTGCATTTTAGATTAATCTTTTTATTCCAATTTACAATTAACAAACTGAGCAGCAGTTTAAAAATGCAAAATAAAAATAATGATCATTCACAGACTATGGGATACAAATGTGATTAATTTTATTACCACTTGAAATAAGTGCTGTTTAACTGTTCTTTGTCTTGAGAGGTTTAGTTTTTAACATGCATCAGGAAGATGACCCCAGTCCCTGCAATGTTGCATTAAACTTACTGAAATATAAGCAACTTTTTAAAAGCCACCATTTTGCCTCAGCTGAGTATAATCAGTGAAATGCAAATTGATGTGTACAAATTGCCTACAGTGCCTGATGTAAATTAAAATTACCCCTATAAATTCAATGTTCAAATTATCTGACAACTGCTGTTGTATTAATTTTGCTGCTGAATACATTGAATGGCTGCAAATTCATTTTCTCACTCATATCACAATTACTTGGGATTCTGGTCAGGAAAAACTACTAAATACACCAATAATCTTGCAATATTTAAAGCCTTTTTAAAAGTAGGAGATTTACCTAAAGTGAATGATCTTCCCAGTGTTGGTATATCTTGCAAATCTAAAAAAAGAAAAGCTTAATGACGAAAGCTTCTGTAAAGTGAACAAGATTTATTTCTTTCCTTGAAAACACCAAGTTCCACCAAAAGAAGACACTGCTGTTCCTTACAAGAGACCCAAACTATTTCCAAGCAGCACCCTAGGGTAGTCTCACAGAGACACACACATACATTAAAACACGTGCATGTTCACATGGGCAAGAACTAGAGCTACAAAATGAGCTACAGACCTCAGCAGAGGACAGTAACAGAATCATAATTCCTGTCTCTCAATCCTACACTAATGCCCAGGCTTCCACACCAACCCTTTTTTGCAGACAGTTGCAAGGGCTCTCACAAATGAATCTCACCTTTTACTCCGAAACTTTTAGGAGATACCAGAAGTGCATCTTATGCTTTTGATTTTGAGTTTTTACCCTGATTTAGCACTAGTTCAGTCACACTGCTGGAAACAGTCATTCTTGAAACATTTATTACTATTTTATGTGTATGGAATCTCAGTAGCAAAGA
>JAOXXN010000120.1:25822360-25862928 GCA_026770055.1 Myrmophylax atrothorax
AAAATATCTGTTAGCACTTAAACAGATCTGCTGCACAAACATGCATAACGTGATCACATGTCAGAGTGAAGAAATGTACTGAGCAAGACAGACACACAACACAAGCTCTAAACCTGTGGGTCATATTTTGACACAAAATGCTGAACAATTCCCAAAGCTTTAGCTTTGCAGGAGCTAAAAGGAACCTCATCTTGGATCATTTCTTGGGCTTACAACACACAGTCTTTCTGACTAAGAACCTTTTGGCAGTTTGCTTTCGGAAGAACATCACTTCTGTGTTTTTAATCTCTCCCTGTTCACAGAAGCCCAATTATACCCAGCCCTTTGTGAGCAAGCCTCTTCTGCTGCAAGAAAAGCTCTATTGTGGCTGCCAATTTACTCTTACCTTACCTACCCATTCAGCACAGCACAAGATGGCAGCTCCAAGCAGCCACATCTCTCTGCCTTTTGTTGTCACCAAGAGAAAGCAGAAGCTCTCCTGCAGAAGTGTATTGGCCTACAGCATTGCTTGGAGCCATCTAAGCAAATCATTTCAGCCAGAAAAACAAAGCTCACACAAAGCAACAAAAAACATTTCACAGAGAGAGAAAACTGGCTGAGAACGACAGTGTGAGCATTTGAGATGGTGCCAGCTTATGCAGCAGAGGAAAAAAAGACAAAAAATCTTCCAGCTACCCTAGGAAGAGATGTGAGAACAAAAGACGGAGTGCAGGAAAGGTGCCCTATAAGGGAGGAAATTGAGAGGCATAACTTCAATGTGAGAAAGCAACCTGGTACGGTGGTTGGTTATTCATGCCAATATAAAGAGTGCATGGAACAAAGCAAACTGAGCCAAGAGGGTTTTCCTCAAAATACTATTTACTGGACTAGTGTTACTTGGAAACTAACAACTAACCTTGCTGTAGTGTTTCGTTCTGAATGGAGCAACTGCTTGCCCAAATAAAAGCACTGGCCTCCACAAGGCTCTGCTGACACATATTGTTTACTTCTAAACTCCTTTGGATATGTATGTTTTGTGATGAGTAATTCAATCTACATGCAAGACTCTGAACTGTTCTAGAAACAGAAATACTATTTTGAAATTAATTGTTATAAGGTCAAGGCAGAAATAAGAATATGCATCCACTAATTTTACAGAGTCAATACCACAGGCAAAATAAAAGTCTATTCAGACAGCAGACTTAAGCACCTACTCTGTCTTCCTTGACTCACAATATATTCATTCTATGCAGAAATTCTTCTTGACTCTGATCTGGCATTTCAAGCATATGTTTTTGCAGTAATTAAATCTGCCTGTGTATAAATGACTTCATCACATAGCCACATTGCCCCTGTGTACTGATGATGCTTTCTTACTCATGCGTTTTTAATCTCATTTAATCTGTTTTAATCATATCCTCTTTGATCATATAATTAATAGACTATTAGTGTTGATGCTACTTTCAAGAATACTTGAACTGGCCAAAGTAGCATAATTTTGGTTCTTGGGTACTCACTACAGTTATTAAAAACAAACACTAAATGCACAAGATTAGTTCTAGCCTCTGCTATTCTTTTCTACAGTCAAGTTGCTCACTTTCATCAAGTGTAAATTACACTGTTGATATCTCAAAAAATCATAATGGGTGGACAGTTTGGAGACAGAATCATCTCACTGAAAGTCTCTTTACTGCCATGATTATGCCAACATTATGATATGTTGGTCTTGCAGGGTTTAAATTAAAAATAAAAAAACAATACACAAAACCAACCAAACATAAAAAATATTAATACCTTTAATCAAAGTTGGATGGCTTCAGGCATGCCCTAAAAATCAAAACTGACAGTTTGAGATAAGGAATAACTTATATTTCACACACACCCCCACTCTTGATAGCCAAAGCAGAGAATCATGACTTTAATCTTATTTATATGCAAAAGAGCATATTGGTAGCATTTTGGTAGAATGAATCCAAACTGCTGTACAGTTTGAAACGTTGGTTTGGTTTATTGCCACCTATTTGGAGTGCTGTATGCAACCCGAATAAGTAATACTGATTTGTGTGTGTGTCTAAACGTATCACATCAATATAAAATCTATAATGCAGTGCTGACTTTTCAGTGACATGGTCTTGTTTTTCCTTCATCATATGTTTCTTATTCATATACACATGAAAGCAAAATCACAGAAAAAAATAATTACAGCACCATTTTTAAATGTATAATTTCAGATATGTTTCCTATGCATACCTTTCTATCCCATGAGCAATCCTGTGCAGCATTACTCCTGCACTGATACCATCATGTAGCAGATCATACCATGATCATGTGGCTGCACTGTTGTCTCCTCTCTTCATCTCTGTCACAGATTTATTTGGTCCAGCAGTAGCAGCCAGGTAGTTACGTTTGAGAAGTTCTGCTTCATGATATTTTCTGTTCTAGAAAATGGTTATTTAAGTTTGCATTGTCTCCCTTTCTTTCAGGCTTATTTTTTTCATCCTGGCTCTAATACAAGGCAGGAAGGTGTTTGGCAGACTCTGAACATTTATGAAGATCACATGCTTATACACCTATTTCAAATTTCCTGAGCCAGAAGTATTATGGAGAAAGTTGCAGGACTTCCTTACATCTGTCCAGCCCTCTGTGTTACCATACAGAGAGAAGAAATATGAAAATGTATTAGTTAGAAGGTAGTACCGAGGATGAACTTAACAAATCAAGGGAGAGTCTCTCAGGCATCACAAGAAACAAGAGCTGAAGTTCTAATATTCCCAAGAACATCCACACCTGCTGCTCTTCGACACAAATCAACATGGACACTGAAATCAAAACTAAATGGATTAAAAGATAAAAAAGAACCTTGCCAAATTTGCACAGCCAATATTAATGCAAAGGATTAGAGAGAAAAACTTAACTGCAATCTCAGTCTACACCTGGGAAAATCGTTATTAATTATAAACCATGTCCCATGACACCCCCAAACAACGCAGCCTTACTGGAGCACATCCGTGAAGGTGAATAGAAGCACTCAGGGTTGTATGCATTTCCTTCCCCTCCCTTAACAAAATACCCCAACTCACACTGGGTAATATCTTATTCAGAGCATAAAATTACCATTCCAGTGGGGCTGCTTCACACTACACGAGACATCCTAACCAGGCAGGAAGAGACTCAACACTTAAAACTCACAGGAGAGATTTGCAACTGATGTGAAACGTCACAGCTCCATTGACTTCAAATAGAGCTATGCCACTGTATCCTGGCTGAGGATGTGGTCTGCAAGCCTCGAGTGCTGCAGCAGGGTAACTTATCATTTAGACAAAGCTGTAATGTCATCCGTTAGGTTTGCTCTGAAGAGTATATGGAAATTTCAGCCTGCAAGCCAGGAGGAAATACATGTTTTTACAAGCATGAATTCATAGCAGAACTGCTGAAATGAAGCCCTGAGTTCAGAACAGTTCTCTCCATCAGAAATGATAGCTCTTGGAACATGCCACAAAACCAGATCCTCCAGGGCTCCTCTCAGAAGAGGGACAGGCTGCAGTGTGGGAAACACAAGGCAGGGAAAGAAGAGCATTTTCAGTGAGACTTTATTTCTCAAGAAGAATCAGAACTAAAAAGGAAAATGGATTCCATGTCAAAACAGCACTGTCAACATTAAAGGGTGAGAGGTACAGCTCTATGGATATGTATGATGTTAGGAAAGTTTTTGCTGGGGCTACTCAAACAGCACTTTAAAAGCATAGTTGTCCATCAGAAAAAGAAGTCATATTCAAAGATAAAATGCACCTATCTAAAGTAATTAATGCCTGACATTATCTAAGAGCAATTTCAGGCAGAGGTTCACGGAATAAAAAAAAAAACCCAAACAATTTTCCTGTGTATTTTATGTACTTTGTGGTACAACTTGCTTAACTGTTCCCCATGTGTAGTCAGTTTGGTACCAGTCCCATGAACCTTCAGGGATTTAGCTAAAAGGAGGCCAAGACATGAAGTCTACAAATGTATCGAGGTGCAGGCATCTTTAGAGAGAATGTGTTCTAACCAAGAGGCAGGGCTGGGCCATGGAAAAAATGACTGTACACTGGCCATTACATTTAGAGTTGAAATTATTGGTAGGTTTTTAATGATGTGAGGAGAAACATCATAGAACCACCTTCCATCTGGAGTATCAGAAGGAAAACATTTGACTGCTTTAAAGATGGAATTATTTACATTTCTCAGAAGAGATATATAATAAGGGGCCTGCAACAGTATTAGATTCGATACTGTTTGATTGTTCTGGGTTTCAAGGGAAGGAATTTGATGATCCAAAACTGATTCCAGTTGTATAGGACTCAGAAGAAAGGCTAAGAGCTGAAAGTCAGATAAAGTAAGACCTTCAACCCCTATTTTTCAAGTTCAAGAAGTCTAGGCTGTTACTTGGTCCATTTAATTCACTTCCCTACTTGCATTTGCATGCTCAGATCCAAGCCTTTGCAAACAGCATAATGGAAGGAACACTGAACATCCCAGGAGAGCTGGAGTTGATCAAAACCTCCAATTTCCCTTTTTTACTAGAGGATTTGTTGTGCCCTGGAATGAAAGGGAAGGAACTTTAAAATAGACATCTGCACAAAATGTGTCAATTCTCTATTTCCTAAATCAAACAAACTGTGCAGCCCTTGATGGCTGGACACTTGTCAAACTACCCAGAGCCTGCTGCTGTTGAAGGAAATAGCTCCAGAAGAAGAAGAAGCTTCAGAGCTCGAGTTATTTCAGAGCCCAAGTTCCCCTCAGGATTTTTCCAAACACTTTTGCTGTTTATGCAGAGGAGCTGGGAATAAAGTCAGAGTACCCAGGACTTTCAGGCTTCTAGCATTTCTGCAGGATGAGGCTGCAAAAATCATAATACCTGGCCCCTGCAGCCAAAATTGCAGAGCTGTTTCAGTACTGCAGCTCCAGAAAACCCAGCAGCTTGCCAAGTAAGTCTGTTAGAGATTGTTTAGGTTGGAAAAGACCTTTAAGATCATCAATCCAATCATTAATCCAGCACTGCCAAGTTCACCACTAAACAATGTTCCCAAGTGCCAGGTCTACACATATTTTAAATACCTCCAGGGCTGGTGACTCAGCCACTTCCCTGGGCAGCCTGTTCTATTAGAAAACAGACTTGGTTTCCAATGGATGCCTGCCTGGCAAAAGCAATTTAGTTGGGACTAAAGAAAACTGAAAAAATGTTCCAATGTCAGCTATAAAGCATGTTTTGAAGAAATGCTGCTCATTATTCAGAATCTGTATCTTATTTCAGCTGAACAGTAAATTCCTCTAAGAATATTTTTGAATTCCACAGTAAATACGAAACAAATATGAAGCACAAAAAGACATCTAGAAGATTACAAAGAGGTGTCTGGAATAGAGACTCCTATGCAGCCTCATCTCTAACATCACTGATACTTTGCCCACAATTTTTACAATCACAGAATCATAAGTTAGACATTTGTCTATCTTGTAACTTACGTAGGTTTGCTTAGCACTGTGCACTCAAGTAAAACTAGTACTAATTAATATAATTGAGTGGAATTAATATGAAACTTGGTACTTCTCACGTATATTTGGGGTTGCTTGGCAATAAATTAGTCAGATATTTAAAATTAATAAAATCAGAATAATGTAGATATTTCTAATTGCTTACTAATACAATTATAACTTCAATTAAAGTACAGGAATTGAGTCTAATAAAGATTTATGAATGCTGATTTTTAACCTGACCTGATCCTTCTGTCCCAAACTATCATAACCTGTGTTTATCCTCAGCCAGAGTTTCATTTTTATCAGTGACCAATTTAACATGTCTCTTATGTAACATGACTTGATGACCTCAGAGGTCTTTTCCAACCTGGATAATTCTATGGCAAAAGCAAACACTTCTGTGAAGAAAGATGCAGGGGATTACAACATCTCCAGCATCTCACTACAGTTTAAGGCCTAAATTCTGAAAGAATGCTTAAAGGTGAATGCTTTAGGTGATTTGGTACATGAGATCAGAAAAGATATTCATAACATCACTTCTGGGATAAAAGCCTTATGGCAGACACATTCACCCACACAGACACACTTCCTGGCATCTGGGCCATTCAGGACCAATCAGTTCTCCCCAGCCATGCTAAGCTGTTGCCTGCAAGTCATCTCAGATTGGAACTGATGTTGCTTAAGTCCATCTGAAAGATTTTGCCAAAAAACTTATCTCAATCCTGAGTGTAATGGAATTCAAGATGGCATTTCAGTATATGCAATTCTACGGTAGAACTAATTATTTACACAATTAATTACCGAGGTAGAACAGTTTCTTCATTTTCAAAACAGAGAAGACTCACAGCAACTTTGTATTGGATTGCATTCAAGTCAAAAGCAGCACAGCACTCGCTTCTCGTGGGCCCTCAAAGGTGTCTGACCAAACACCCCCAACCAAGATCTTGAGCCTCACTCCACACTTGGACTGAAGTTTGCCTCCAGACAATCTCAGGAGCAGAACACTAAATAAGGAAAAGACAAAGACAGAAAATCTCAACCAAAATCTAAATAAAAATGTCAGAAAGGGATGAAATAGAATTTCAGACAAAATACCCACCAAAATGTGTTTGGATATGATACAGAGAAAAAGGGCAGATGTGGTTGTTGGAGGTCACTACAAGTGAATCTGTTCCCAGTCTTCATACTTGCCCCCACCAGATAACTTTTAAATAATTGAATAAAACAAAAATTTACTCAGCAAGAAAATGCAATGTTCAACTTTTACAGTAGAGGGTTTTTCCTTGATCACACTTCTGAAGTATTTTGATTGTAGAAGAGCCAGATCAATAACACCAAACTCAACCTCAACAATCTTGTTCACCACAAACAGCAGGATAGGGCCAAGGGGAAGACATACCATTTATGTTACAAAATTAGCCAAGCAGAGAAGTTCTTTGCAAACATTTAACCTAAGAAAGAAGAAAAATCTGGATTTGGACTTCTCATTTTTCTTTTTCTCCAACTTGAAAAAAGTAGGAGAATCATTTTTGTATCTTCAAAGGGCTAAAAAAAATTTGTCAATAGCAATTCTAAAACTTACGTGTCTGAAAAGCTCTTTAGTAACATACTGTTTCCTAATACTTTTACCACTCAATTCTAGTCAGCAACAGTGCAGTCTACAGCAGATACTGAGTGGGAAACAGCCTCTCACTAAACTGTATGAAAAATCACCCATTAGGTAACCAACCACCCCTTTAGCCACAGTTTTTTAAGGGAGATCATGGTTACCATGTCCAAGGCAAATGTGCTGGGCAGAATTGAAGCCAAACTAGTGATCTTACTGCTTCCTGTCAGCATTAACATCACCTGTTTATTCTACAGATAACATCAACTGGGGTTGTTTTTTTTTTTCCAAAGGTTAGCTCTCAGGAAAACGTAAGCTCTCTTGGGATTCTAAACTATAATTATTCTATATACCATAGAAATAACAAGATCAGTATTTTCATTTATGGTAATTTAAAATAAATGCCTAGAAGAATAATGTTATTTCTTGTGCTGACATGTCAAACAGTAAAGTATATGAACAGTGAAATTTGTCCTGGTCTTAAGAGACTTTTTACTGCAGTGCTGTGGTGTAGACTCCTTATTATAAAGTAAGAGATCATTTGCAAGCAAGTTGCAGGTTGAGAATGAGGCTTGGATTTTAAATGACAGCATATTTTGGTAGTTTGCATCAGAGAGTGTTGTAAACTTTATATACAAAATTAAACATATGCCAAAAAGAACATGTCACAAATATTTCACTCCATCAGTATTTTAGTTTTGGAGATTTGTCCAATATTAATCACCCTTTTTCCCCCCTTTCATTCTATAGGCAAAGCAAGAGAATAATTGAATGACATATGAATACAAATGTACAGACTGCTATTCAATCCAAAGCAAGAACAGGAGACTGAATGGGTCATAAATAATTTTACCTGTTCCATATTCCATGAAGTTAAATCTGAGTACCTCAGAAGGAGCTGGCTGCAGCTGACTTGTATGAAACTGCAATATATTCAGTAATTTAGGTCAAAATATCTTCAGGCACAGATTAAATCCAAACACAGGGACATATATCATTTAAGTTTGTCTTTAATCTTCCATATTGCTTCCATGCTTCCATATTATTGCACTGAAAGAATTTGGAGCCTGTCCGTATAATACCTGTGAAAGACCTTGAGAAAGCCACAATAATAGGAAATTTTATGCCTCAATATTAACTATAAATCAATGCACAGAAAAGAGAGACATTTTCCAGTATTAGAAGTGGGCACAGAAGCATGACTTAAGCAGGAACCAAATGAAGAGGATGAAAGTTTTAATGGTGCTCCATAATCAACACAGCTGTGAGATAATTTGATTTTCATTATAATGACACTATTTAGACATGCCCTGCATATTGAAGATTGAGCATAGTACATAATTATTGATTAGTTATAACCCATTTGTATTTTATGTTTATTTCATCTGACAATAATTATCATGCATTTGCGCTAATTAATTCATCATCTTTTACTACTGGAGCTGAAAGGTAACGAGCAGAAAAAGCAGGAAGGGCACTGAGAAGAGAAGCAAGAGGTCCTCTAAAACAGTAATATTATTTGTGATATAATACTACAATGATGCAGTTTGCTTTTTTATTTTTATAACACAAAGAAGGGCAAATGATTTTCTAGCTAAAATTTACTTGAAATTACTAGTAAATTGTTCTCTAAAGCATGTTGAAGTGAAATTTAGCAAATATGCTGATGAGATGAATATTGACCTTTCATTCAGTGTTAACATTAACGGTCTGTGAAATTATTGGTCATTTTGGAATACGTTTTAGAAACTGCAGAAGATTGCCTGTCTTTGGAAGTACAAGTTCCTACATTACAGATCTTATACAACAGTGTATTGAAAAATTTATAAAATGCAGCTGTACATTTTGTGAACTGAAGTTTGTTCCCTAATCAGAAAGCTTGTGTTTTTCCTGATGGATGGCTTCATCAGCCAGTAATACAATCACTGGGCAGGACTGAGAGAAACTGTGTGTGGTGCAGACAGCCCTGAGCCAAAGCCAAATGACTCAGAGGCCAGAGAAGCAGACACACATGGAATCGTTACTAAGACTTTCAAGAGAGGCAACGCACTAAATAGAAATACTAATGTGGTTTCATTTGTAAAATGTGAACTTGTAACTAAGTGGCACTGCCATTTTGTGTGGAAGTACAAACTGGCCTATAGATGTGCTGAAGGCACATAAGATGCTCCATTGCACCCTGTGAGTGCACCTAAAAGGGATCAGATGAAGCAGTGATTAAAAAAAAATTAGAAGGCATATAAAAGTACTCAAACTTTTTGAATACATATATGAGATAAAGACATATGCAAAGAGCAACTTCTCTTCCAGAGACCCATTCCTTAGGAAGCATCCACAGATGACAGTGACATTGCTCTGGCTGCTGAGCTCTGCATGATGCAGTCAAGCCAAGGGGAGGCAATACCCCAGAGGTGTCACTCTGGAGGCACGGGGAGTGGGCTCTGGTGCACCCAGAGCTCCTGCCTAGGATAGTGATGCAGATGTGGGTGGCAGAGCCACACACTTGCTGTTATTAATCACACGTCCAATGCATATTTAGTCCACATCTTGCTTCTCTGGTAGGGATCAGATTGTTTTCCAATTGTGAGAGACTGTAACAAAGTTCAAATGTCCTGTACATTAAACACATGTTACTGGCTGATAATTGAAACAAAAGCCAAAATTACGTTAATTTTGCCAAACACATGTTTTGTGTCTTTTACTAATTAATTTAATGCCTTTTGAGAGACTACAGTGAATTGTACATATGTTGTTATGTAAGAGAGGTACATGCTGAACTGGAAGACCATGCTCTACTGAAGTGAGAGAAAGGCAATTTCATACCACTGAGTCTGGTGACTCATGAGTGATCAGTAAGAACTTGGGGCAAGAAAAAGTGGACAAATAACTTTCATTTTATCAATCTCACATAGCCCTAGCAAATATTTTCCTACTTTTACATCAATTTTATTTTCAGCACATCTGTTAGGCAGATTGTGGTGTTCTTAAGCATAGGAAAGTAAACAAACTACAAGAATTTTTTATAAAACCTTAACCCTCCAGAAACAGCAAGCAACTCTTTTCATGCTTAAATTTGATCTTTAGGGAGCAATAGGATAAACTCTCACAGAACAGCCTGATAACAACAAACCCAACCCCTGAATAAGTGGAATTTTGAAGATAAGACTCACAGAAAAGCAGGAAATCATAAAGTGCTACTGAATAAATATAAAAGCATTTGATATAGCCTCAGAGCAACATAAATCACAAAAATACGCACTTTTTTGGTCTTGATTTTTGGGGGTGGGGGAGGTGGGTTTGGCAGCTTCACCTGATGTAAATGGTCCAAAGATTAAGTTCCCAAGTTTGGTTTAATCATTTTGCATTTAGGGTATTCAAAGGCATACTTATGGTACCTCGTTTATTGTGCCTGATGATACACTAGTATTTTCTTAAGCACACACAAACAAGACAGTGATAAATAGATTGCTTAGGTAAAACAAAAAATGTGACTCAGTCATTTGTTTCAGCCCTCGAGCTGTGAATGATGCTGCATATCTTTTACATACATTCACCTCCCTTTTTGCCATTTTTCTCCCTATCAAATTATCCCTGACAAAAAGCTCCTTCTAATACCTGACACCCATTCTTGTTGCACTGATTTCTCATTCTCCTCCCTGGGCAGCTCCCTCTTCTCTTTCTTCTCACTTTCAGCTCCCCAATAATGATTCCTCCTGCAAATCTGCTGCCACCCCTGGGTTATATCTCAGCACCAGGACACTGATCACCTCTACAGGAACAGACAAAGCAGCTGTCCTACACAAATTTCCTAGGTAAGCAGGATATCTGGTCTGGGATGTATTATGTGCCTTTTATACAGAGTGATTTAGGAGTTCACTGGTATCAAAGACAGTAGCTGGCTTATCACCTGTACCTTATTTGGTACAATCTTTATCTTCATGTGCAGTACAAGGCTTAGATAATGTGTTAATGGCCCTGTAACAGAGACAAAGTGCCAAAGTGGAGAGTTCCAACAGAGTTAGAAACTCTGGTTTAGGGGTGGGAAAAATATGAAAATTTGCTTTTGAGGTCTACTTAATATATCAAAGAAATAAAGGTGCTGTTGTTTCCAGAGACTGTTTCTTTCCAACGCAATATGGCTACGTACAATCTTTAATCCATTCATTGTTGGTTGTCACACTGGAAACTATGGCAGCAACATGTGAAATGTCATTCACTTAAAGAGAAAGCAGAACTCTCTGTTTAGGTATGTAGATTTCCTTCCTTGTTATTTTTATATTCTGTGGAAAAAGGTCTCTGCACCCCATCATAAGAACATAAACAGAACATGTAATGCACAATAACTGTATCATCATCATCATATTTCCTCTGTTTTCTGATATTCTGGTTTTGTAGCCAGAATAGATACCTAGTGCAATACTAAATATTTTCTTGTAATATATATTTGTGTCATAAAATACCAACATAATTCAGCTAAATGTCCAATTAAAGGGTTTTTCAAATTCTTCAGAATTTTCACCACTCCCCTTGGAGCTGACATTTCTTGCCTGCCTTTTCACCACACTAGATAAAGCTAGCAGGTCACATCCCCTGCTACACAAACACAATCACTCTGCTGTGGAGGGTTAATGACCATTAAAAGCACATTTCAGACTGATAAATGCATTCAGCATTCACGTGATTTTAGTCAGGAACTTGATTATCAATAGCAGAAAGACATCTGGAGAATACTTACCTGATATTAGCTGGGCAAAGTTAAAATATTGATAATCATTAATGATTATTTTTCATCAAATACACCAACAATAGCTCAAAGATAATTAAACTTAAGGGTAATTCCTCTCTGCTTCTGAACTCTGCCTGTATGAAATAGAACCATGTTGTGCTAAATGCACCTTTAAATACACACTAGAAAACAACCTGAGAAGTATAACAGGACAAAGCAGCACAATAAAGGGAGGCACATCAGATTACTGCCTTCATTTTGACATCTGAACACCAAAGAAAAGGGATTAATTGATCCACGCAAAACCAAACAAGGAGTTTCTGGCAGTTCTTCCCTTAAAGGGAACTCTAGGTTACTGTAATTGCAGGACAGTTCAGACACAACTGAGAGCCAACATTCATCACCCTCTAAAATGAACACTTGTAGTACTGTCCTGCCCTGTAAAAAAAAACAGCTGAACTTGGCTGCCTGTTTTATATCTTCTGTTGACTCTCCTGCAACTTTGATTTCTCTCCATAGATTCCCTGACACAACAGTTTCGGTGAAAGGGCTGTATATACAAATTTAATAAGTGAAATTTTTAAAACCAATGATTTGTTTGTTTTATAGTTTACTTAGGGAAAATCAAATGGGAAGCTGTCAACACACTGTAAATTGGGTCACAATTCCTAAAGCTGTTACTAAATAATCAATAATAATTAATAACTTGCTTGATGGTGAAATGTCAAGTGGAAAAGGCCAATGAGTTTAATGTTATAATAGACTGGTATTAATTACATGAACAAATATTTTTGCTGTTAAAAACTATAACTACCAAGTAAAGTAAACAATAATTTGTTTTTGAGAGAAAATATACCACAGCTGACCTATCTGAGGCAGGATGAGTCAGGAAATGTGTACAGCCTTACAACTTAAATTTTAAAAACTGTGGTAAAATATAGGTAAATTTTGCTGCTCTGCAGTAGACAAATTCTCTCTATACCTCACTTTTTAAAATTAAAACAAAACAAAACCAACAAACAAAAAAACCCCACCAAAATAAATACAACTTTAAATTATCTTTTTGCCTCCCTTCCATTGTTTGATAGTATGCAATAGATCATTTCCAAATGGTACAACTAATCTGGTACAAACTAACCCTTTCTGTAGTAGATGTTCTGTCACAAGGTGTTTGCATTAGAAGCTTTTATGGAGTACAGTTACTACCAGTATATTGACAGAAAATATTGACAATGATCTATCAACGATCTATCAAACCTTACTACGTTTCTAAGTCAGAGATTGATTCCCGTTCCAATCTCTTTCCACATACACAGTTGATGGGAAACATGGTAATGCAGCACACGTGGCATAAGGATGAGGCCGCTCTAATGTTGCCTTTCACCTGCTTTCCTCACAGCAGCCAACGTCTTTTGTTCCCCTTTTTTATCGGTAAATACACGCAGGATCCTTTATGTGTCCTCAGAACTCGCCTGTAAATTCAAGCAGTTCAGCAGGATGTGAGGGAAGGCACGTCATCACCATCTCCTCACCCAGGGCCAGGCAGTAATTCCTGTTCCTGGGGATTAAACACACCAGTGTTTCAAGGCAGACTAGTCACACCTTTGTCCTGAGAAACAGGGAAGTGCTGTCCAGCAACAACCCAGCCTGCCCTTTTGCCTTCAGTAAGGTGACTATGGATTTATTTTAATCCATCTGCAGCCAGTCAGGCCCTCAGGTCCATTAGCAATTAAGAAACAATCATGCAGTGTGCACCCAGCATAAAATTCTTTAAAAAGATGTAATGAGAGTGTTGGTATTTTACTAGAGTTGCAAAGGCAAGCCCACTATAAATACCTCTATCAAATAAATTGTTATTGGCAAAATACTGCATTCAAAGAGGAATTGAATACCACTTATCCTGCTTGTAAGCCTGAATTTTTAAAATGTAATTTCATGAAACCTCAAAACATTTTACAAAGTGAGGCTTTATGGAATTCAAGTTGACTTATGCCTGACTTTGATCGGTCAGCAGACTTATGGTGATTGCCTCCATTGTCGTGCCACCTTCCCATCTGACAGTCTGCTGGACTAAATGGAGTCTTAAACATCCAATCTCCAAAGCCGGCTTGCTATTACAGGATTAAATAGATTAAATAGAACATTCATGTTTAATTGCACATAAATTTGATTATTTTATACTCCATGAGTGATGGTGAGTAATCTTTTCCTTGGCATCAGGGGAAAAAAGAAAGCCCACAAAGTTTGCAAATTCCGTTTGCCACATGGAAGGAATATTGTGATCTGTGGAGTGCTCTCAGATGTGCAGCAGCTGCTGGGTGTACAGGGTGGGCTCCAATATCTGGCTTCAAAGAGAAAAAAAGAATTGCCAGTCACTTTGCAGCTGCCCTTTCTGCTGCAGTTCTGTGGTGAAAGGTCCACAGGTATATTTTAGAGGGAAATACAGCCTCCCACTAACATGTGTGTACACTGTATGTAATTAATAACAGCTACTACAACCTGGGTTAACTTGGTTAAAGTTACAGAAAGTAGTTCTCTACTCTTTTGACCTCAGTAAAATGCTCACCAGATTAGCACACACTGGGAATTAGAAACAGAGCTTCAGCTTCTTTAATATCTGGGTTTAGCCATTTTAAATATAGGGTTTAGAAAAAATGGAATTTTTTTAGTCTCATACAAAGGTTCTTTTGTTCTTCGACAAGGTAATTTTATGAAAATAGAAAAGGTATTGTAATATCATCTGATCATGTATTTCAACTTAATACTCTAGTGAAGGTACTTTATCTAGACATAAATAGTGAATCTTAAATATTTCTATTGTGGCAGGATGAAAGGAGGTTGTTATCCTTTTAGAAAAGTATTATTCCAACAGAAAAAAAGTATTTCTTTAAGTAAAGATTTAGTCAAATTGAAGTTATAAATAACTTTTTTATTTAATACTACTTTTGTAGCAACTAGTAGGTTTTACTCTGAGATTTAGCTGGTCATTTAGGATTGAAGGATAAAAGCTCACTTTACACAACTCTTATTAACTGAAAAACAGTCTTAATTCACATATTGCATGGCATACTATGTGAAAGTCCAGTTATTGACTGTGCCATTGCAAGTTTATTATCCTGTTACTGTTGCAATTGCTCCTGGGTCATTGCTTTTTTAAAACTAATAATGGCCAAAGGCATAATTAACTGTGGGCAATTCAAAGAAGCCCAAGAGAATCCTTAGAGCTCAAGGATTATGGGCATAAGTTTGTCAACAAATGGAACTTGAGAATATAGAATTACATAATCTAATATATCTGGGAGCAAAAATATTTACGTGCAGTAAGATAGCAGAGAAAGAGGATGAACTTTTCTCATAGGTAGCTTGTAGGTTCTGTAAAACCAAAGAGTACATGAAGACATCTTGAGAGCAAGATTATTTTTAATATGTTACCACAGAAAAAGAAAACTGTTAAAAACTAATAAAAATCCATTTTACCATCAGTCTTCAAGTGCTTTTGCCACAGCCCCATTTGGACCCAGTACTTTCAAAGTTGACACTAGAGGGAATGTCCTCTTCCAGTAGGAACATTAGGAACTGCCAGCAGTAGTTCTCTGGCAGTAGGAGAACCTCAGCCAGTTTGTCAGAATAGAAAAAAAGGCAGCACTGTTCTCAAGAATGTTTGAGCATGATAGTGATCCTATGCATGTCTTCACTTACAGTTTGCATTTCTTTGTTTCATCTCAGTTGAAAGGCTACTCAAAATCACATAGTGAAAAACTTCCAGCAAAAATTTATGTAGTCAGATGCAATAAACAAATAACATCATGAAAAATAAGCATCATCAGCAAAGATTTGTCTCCCTCAGTAATATGCCAGTTACTCAAGCAATTGTGTAATGCATTCAGCCTAATTTCTGGTCACATGAGCAGGATGTAATACTAAAATTGTCTAAACATGGGAAAAAAGCTTGGCAAATTTAACTGAATTCACTTGCCAGTAGTAAAACATAAAGGCAAGCAATTTTTTGCCAGTCAAATGTCCTTTACAGTTCAGATGGATAACTTATGTGAAAAGTACAAACTATATGGCTTTTACCTTACTCCAGTTAATTTCGGTTACCATGTTTTTCTCCCCACAGCTCAGACCCAGAACATGTTATTCCACAGACAATGACTTTCTTCCCTCTGCCCCTAGTTACTCAAGTGACCAGACTGTCAAGAAATTAGGAAGGTGAAGACTTTCTGTCAGCTACAATTTAGATTAACTCCACAATCTCATTTTATGAGGCAGGGCATATTTAGACAACGGGATTACTGAAATGAATAAATACTCAGCAGTCTGAATAAAGTATCCAGAATCTGGACCGAATTTTAAAAGAGTTCACCTAAAAAAAGTATTCCCTTCAAAATTTACGCATTTGTGATGTTTATTGTTGCCTTAGCAGAAATATTTTTTAAAGAAAGGCTTCTGTGGGTGTTTTTACAACAACACAAGAATTTCACATCTTCCTTTACCTCTCTAGGGCCAGGCTAAGTGAGAATGCATTAAGCTCTTGTCCAGTTCTAAAACAGTAACACAGCTCCCTTTGGCACATCCCTAGCACCAAGAATTAAATTAGTTTGAACATCACTGACAATGGTTAAGTCTCTGTTACAGGAGGAACTGTTTAAATAACAACTGCATGAAAGAGATTTCCATTGAGAATCTTTAACTACTCCATGTATAGACAGAGGGGTTGGCACCAATGAATTCAATGAGTGTGTACAGAGTTGTGATAAATGCAGGTGTAGCAGAACACACCAGCACAGTGCAGGACATCCTTGTGACTTTGTCCTTGTACCATAAGAGCACAATCCTGAGCAAAATGCTTCTAGGAGACTCTGACAAAGAGGTCAACCAAGGCCACTTGCTATTCCAAAGGACATCCTTACAAATACCTTTACACTGGCAGGTTCAGGTTGAGCCCTGTTCATTCCCTTGCTTGAATCATATTCAACCATCTCAAACATAGGAAGCCATTACCAGGAATGTGTCTCCTTTCTGCTCAGTCTGGCCCCACAGCAGAGCAGACAGTTATTGAGTGAGTGTGTAATCAAGGAGTGCTAATAAACTGCAGGTTTGTGCTGTTTGTGCAGGGAAAATATAAAAATAGAAACATACTCTAGCTGTCAGTCAAGACAACCATGTTAATGCTGTCACTCTTAATTTTTAAAAGTTTGAAGGAGCTGAGAATAAATACATACCCTCTGTGCATATTCGCTATCCTTCTGCACCCTTGTGAACCTTCTGCTTCATGCCAAGTTCAGTCTAAACTTCCATGATCTGCAATTTAGTTGCATTTTCCATTGGCAAACACCTACAGTGATTTTGGTCATCTTGTCCGTGTAATACCTCCCCCTACTGGTTATTGTGCTAGCAAAGAAAGGTGGGGGTGCTTTGTTTTCCCTTTTTCTTCTAAGTATTTCTTAGCAGTAAGTGAATTCGGAGTAGGAATGTCCTGGGTCTTATGTAGCAAACCAGGGAACAGGAATAGCTGAGCTCTACACTTTGCTTTTCGACTGTGGAGAGAGGAAAGAGAATATTCATTACTAAAATTAACAAGCATGAGGCAACAGATTGGACTGAGGAGAAAATTAGAAGCTCTGGCATGGACAGCCAGGAAGCAAGAGGAGACAAGTCAACTGACGTGAATGACTTGCTTCCTTTTTTCTGCTTCCACCATAAAAAGGAACAAGAAAACTGTCATGCCTGAGCCATTACTTGTTCCGTGGTTTGCACCTGGGTGACAGTACCTGCTGTCACACCTCCCCACCAGGCAGACTGCAAGGCTGCAGATTAAGCCCCAGGGTGAGATGATCTGCACTGAGTAGATACAGACTCATTGTGCCTGAATATTCCATACAGCCAGTGGTGTGGGAGAACCACAAAACCACTGAAGTTTGAAAAGGAAAGAAAATTTTTTAAAATTCCAGTTTTTGAGATAATTAGGAAGGGGGGAATTTACACTGTATTCTTAATACCAAATGACATTTACCATATGCCAAAACTAATCTCCAAAGACAATAGTGAAGGTCAGCTATTTTTCAATTTAAAAAAAAAATAGAAGAATTATTTAATAAATGAAGTTTTGATGACATTTTTGCTGCAAATTGTTCCTTGGATCCAGAATGGAATGTCTGCTCAAACAAGGAGAAAGACCAAATGCAAAACAGGAAGGAGATCCATTTTGAAGGGAATCTTAACAGACAGAGAAGGCCTAGCCTTAGGACCATATTCAGTCATGTTTAAACTCAGGATTTAAACTCCAGTTTCTTTTAGCAGAGTGGAGCTGACTAGAGAGAGAAAGGCTCTGTGGCACATTGTTTGGCCAACTGTGAGATGGCTCTGGCAGGATCAATGCTAACTACCTCCCAGAATGAGTAACCTCCCATTCCCAGCCGTTCCAATTTTCCAACAGGGAGGTGTTTGTGGAAAATTTGAAACAGACTCTAAAATATTCTAGAGAAAATGAAGTTAAACTGGACTGGGAAAAACAGCATAATTCACATTTGGTAAATTTCTTATTTACTCTGACTGACATATCTAAAAATCACTTTGAAAACATCCATATATTCAATGTGTATCAGTGCCAAAAAGAAAACAGAAGCACTGTAGGAGCAGTATTACAGAAAACTCTTTGAATACTTCCTTTGCTTACTTTATCTGAGCTTCAGTACATCAAATACAAATGGTCAGGAGCCTAATAAAGGACAAACAGCAGAAATCCCAATGCCAACCACTATGAAGAGGGTGAAGACTTCAGTTTCATTACAGACAAGTGAGAAGAAATAACAGGAGGATACAACATCATCAAATTTATACATGCTCATAAATCCATGTACTTTACTCAAATCCTCAAGTGCTGAATTACTACACAGTTCGACACAAGCAATGAAAAAGTTTGAAATTAATTTTTGCTCTATTAAAACTAACAAAATAGTCTGACATTCAACATTTCACTCCATTGTGACAAACAGAACACTATTGAGCCTTTTGGCCTGTGCATCCTTACAGGAGCCGAAACCACTAAAGAGCAAATACTACTAATTCATAAACCACACCTTCTTTTAAAAATGAGAATTGCTGGTGACCAAAGAACTGAGGTTACAGCCAAGTCTTAAACTAAATATTCTTTTTTCTTCATCAGTTGAAGTATATTAGAGTACAGATTAAAACCACTTGCAGTTCTTCACAAAACCAAGTGTTCACCAGTTACTTTCTCTTGTGTTACTGAAAAGTCTGTTCCTCTGATCTTGCTGTTCTGCTCTTGGCTTGTAGAGACATTACTGTGTCCCAATATTCGCGTATCCACTAATTTCTTATCGTGTCTTCAGTGTGTCCAGGTAGGGGCTGAAAATTGAACTGTCAGTTCACTACATTCCAGGCAACTGGGTAAAATTAGGGATCTAATACAAAAATCTAAGTTTCTTCATCAGCAGAATTTCTGAATCCTGATTTCTCATAGTTTTCCTCTCTGTAGATTCTCAAACCAACCATATGCTTGAGCTCTTGGTTCTACCTTTCCTTCCTGACAAGACAAGGGTCAAACCCCAGAGCTTACTGATGACAGAAACACAGATTTGCAAAGGACCTTGAGATCATCCAGTGGCACACCTGAAACTGGTACTGTGGGAGACACAGACTGGATCTTGCACAGAAGGAAGTTTCCCAGACACAGACAGTATCTCCACACAGAGCACAACCATTTTACTTTACTGTAATCTCTCAAAAAAAATTTCTACATTCTATTCCAGCCCTCAGCTGTCCCTCAGCACTTACCTAGAGTGTCCCCACCATGATTACAGAGATACAGTTTGGAAAAAAATGAGCAAGGCATGTGTGAGGAGAGCCACTAAGGAGCAACAAATGAAAAAAGGAAAAAGAGCCCTAAATATCAAGGAGCCTGAATCTATAATTGCAAAAAAATGAAGCAATTAGTTCTCTCCTTTATGAAGGACTTCTCTCCCATGTTCCTGTTGCTAAGTCACAGTCATTCCAGGTCCACATTCAAGACCCACTGCCTATGTAGATAAAAATCACTTTTTTCCTTAGAATCACAAACTTGTTTAATCGGACACCCAAAAAGCTTTTTTGTTTCCCTTTTCATTATAAAGTAGTTGTGTTTACTGGAAACCTTAAAACAGTACTAGGATCAATATATTTCTTTAACATTGTTTTCCCATAAAAGCATTTTCATTTGCTGCTCTTGCTTTCCAGCACAGATAAGCTGTTTCTGAGCTACAGCAACTAAATTGAGATTTACACTTTTTACTCTGTAATTTGAACCTTTCAGGCTTGACTACTTGCTGTTCAGAGTCAACATACACTAAATAGGATTATTTTTCTTAAATAAAGTATACAGGATAACTGCTAGTTTACACAAGGCATTCTTTTCATTATTGAAAGTGTAAGCAGAGTAAATAGTGCTGTACTTTGCAATGCTGGGATTTCAATCCATTGCCAGTTAACAACTACAAGAAGAATATGCTCTAAAGACTTTTGACCAGCCTAGAAATGTATCACTGCTACATTCCATCCACCCGTGTGTCCATCACAGTGGTTCAATAACTGAGCCAATAGCTGTGGAACTTGATTCTTGGCCAAGCCTGCTTTTATCTAAAACTAATGCAAAGTTTCTTACTGTATGTCTGTGGGAGGAAAACCTGAATCTGTAGCTCAGATGACAACCTGATATAAGAGCAGATTAAAGGATAATAGTTCTGGTTCCTTTTATTTCATGATGCTTGAGTGCTTGGATTGGCTATGATGCACCCAGGAGGTTTAAGGTTCAAGAATGATGAAAGATCAGTGCTGAAATAACAGAAGCTAAATTCAAAATATGTCTGGATCAACAAGATGAGATTTACTGGTAAGGGCATGTGCAAAACTGCAAAACAGACAAAGAATCAAGCACCAAAAATGTGAGAGGCAATTTTATACTGTAAAGGTAGAGCACACAATAAGAAACATAAAAGTACTGTTTTTTCTCTACATTTCTCCAGTGTGAACAACTGAACTCTGAGCTTAATTACATTCTGTGTACCTCACTACTGCAAAGAAGTTGGTAAATCACAGAGGCCAGAAAACAGCAGCAAAATTTATAGGTATGCAACTCAGACTTAATTATAAAGGATAATTAAAAGAAGTAATATACACGCACATATAGCATGGTAACATAAGGAGAACTGGGAAGCCAGAGAGGACATAGATGGTTCACTAATATTTTAAAGCACCAGGAAAGAAGATTAATAAGAATTTATAAAGATGAAGGAGAACACATCTGTGATCCATGTCATAAAACATTTGAACAGGAATTTTCTTCAGCTTTTGAAAAGTTCCCAAATACACTTAATGGATCATTTTTAATCAAAAATACCCTGGATAAATGCTATGAAAATGTTTACAGGTAAACAACCTGTGCTAGCAGGAGTGGCTGTGCAGGACTGCTTCACCTCCAGCTCCTACAAGGACTGGAGCTCCTGTGGATGGAAGTTACCTGGAAAGAAGTGCATGATGATGATTATGTGAATGATGAGGGCAGTAGGAACAGCTGGATACACACTGGGGAGTAAAGAAGAAAATAAGCAATCACCCTTCACGTGACAGGAATGTCCATTAGGGGAAACAGATGATCTATTCCAAACACATTCCAGTGAACGAAAAATGTCCTAAAAAAGCAAAAAAAAGTATCCTAACTTCTCAATCAACCTATACTAAAGGGGATTTCCTGCATTAATTTCAGATGTGACACATTTTTACTCTTATGAGCTAGAATAGCAGCAATTAGGTATTATAACAAAATACAAAAAGGATACAATGAACTTACAAAGAAAAACCCAAACCTCTTTTAATTTCAGTGAAGCCACTATAATCCACCCCAACTAAGAATGAAAATCCAGGTTAGTGCTGTGGGGATTTTTTTCTTTGTCCTTTTTGTTACCTTTACTGTGAGGTGCATCTAGCCATAATTTCTAGGAAAAGGTTAAAAAGCAGATTTTGGAAAGGGAAAAGGAAAAAAATACCTTTGCTAACACTGCAAGTGAGCTTATTAGTGGAGAATATTTTATTACAGGATTAATCTGATATAACCTGTAACATAAGCTTACTTCAAGCAGGCTTAAGAGTTAAAAGTAAGCAGCTATGAAAATGCTAAGGAGCAGCTACCTCTCTCATCTTTGAACAATCACTCAAGTTCAAAAGATGCTAACATTTTTACTTTTAATTAGTTGCCATTTTGATGTCAGCCTCTAGACAGAATGAAAGAGAATAGAGCATTGATGGGTGGATATGACAAAATCCAAGACATCACCTTTCCTTCCAGATTTCCTAATCATCTTTGTTATTTTCAGAACAGTGGGTGAGATTCACCAAAGTAACAAGCTCAAAAAATCCCCAGCCTCCCTCAATAGCAGACTGTTCCCCACTTTCCAGAAGCAGCAAGCTCGTTCACTAAATAGTGATTCGGGCTCTAGGGAATCAGCACCACACTAAGCCTCACTTGGAAGGGAACACAAACTCCCTAAGGCATGCCCGTAGGCTCAGAAGAAACACAAGACTGCAAGCTGCCAGTGTTAATATTTGAGATTCTGATGGGCTTTTTCCCAGGAAATGAGGTAAGTCAAGGAGAAATAACATCTGTCTGAGGCAAGAACACACACACATTTCAGTGCTTTTTGAGAGTGGAGAATGAAAGAAAGGGGTTCTTTCCTTTTGACTTATTTAAGCTCTCCGTGGGTTTGTATATTGTTTAGGCTTTTAAAAGAGAGACTGAGAAAAATAGCAATCAATAGTGTCAGCTAAAGGTGACAAACAGAGCACAAGGTGGCTACTGGAGGGACACACTGTGAAGACAGTGACCAGGCAGTGATCAATCACATTAGGAGATGAAGAAAGACAGAGGGAGCAAAAAGAGGAATCGATCCGGTCTCCTACATCTGCAGATACAGGCACCTGGAGCAGGTAGCATGTGACAGACAAGGGTTCAGTCTGTCAATAATTCATACTGCTTCACTGTATAACTTTTAGGAAGAGTCTGTCTTGAAAGAACAGTATTGACATGTGTTGTACGGCAGAGTTTTACTAAAAGCTGGCACCTCCAGTCAAGAACGATTCCAGGCACACTACTCAGGATCCAGTCACCTTAGTCCTTTCTGCTGAATGACTTCTAGGCCAAACTAAAAAGGCATTTGAAATACTGGTTTTGACAGAAAAAATAATAGAGAAGCACTTTCAAAACTAGACAGAAGGGAAAATGAAAGACAGTCCTTCTCTTTTAAATGCATCACTCAGTCCAGCTCTACACTGTGGAAAACGCTATTACTGTATTTGGCCAGTGTGGCTGAGGGGATATACCAATGAATTCAGCCAATTATAAAGGTCTGGAATCTGAGTGGGAATAATGATCCAAGACATCTGAAAGCAGAGGCTACAACTGCAAGATGTTTCCTGGGCCAAGGGAAAAGAAGGATACTACTTTCAGCCTGGATTGTGTGCAGCATCTCAGAGAAGCATCTGCTATTACTGAAATGTCACCAGTGGGCTGGGACTCAGTGAAGAGGGCTCAGCCCAGTCTAAATTTTCCAAACCCTATACATTCAGCTAGATCAAGTGTAAAAGTAAAACCAAAAAATAGAGTTTTAATACTTATCCTCAAAAGAACACGGAAATAATTCACCCCTTCAAAACTCTCCCATAGGTGAGTAATAAGCATCAGAAGAAAGAGTTGATTTGTAAAGAGGCAATTTAGCTAATTATTTTGATAAATTCTTTACAGTATTTACTCAAGTTCCTGGGTTTATTTACTAACCTCAGTACAGCCATTCTCAAGAGAATAGGTTGGTCCCTCAAGCAGAATGATGTTACAATTGTCAACTAATATTCCATTAATCTATTTGAAATCTTCTAAGTAACATTTAATTTAATCAGTACTTTACTTATAGTGATAGTCATTGTTATGCAAGGTCAAACCTTTGATTAACTGCAGCTTCTCTGATGGAGATAAAAACTGGCAGCAGCTACTATAAGAAAAATCCATATAGGTAACTGTAGTGTATTTGATGAATTACAAAAAAAGTGCAAGTAGTATTTACCAAAACTCAGACACTAAATCGCTCACAAGGCTTCCAAATTATCCCTCCATGCAAACACTCCCATATTTGAAGGTAACCGGCTGGTTCAAGAGGCACACACTTCAGTCCTGGTGACATCCATTCTCAACTGTATTTTAAATAACGTCAGTCACTTCTGCAAGAAGTCATTGCAGTGTGAATTGTCTTTCAAACCATGTGACTGTTTTCTTCCTGGCTGCTGACAAAAGCTCTGGTGAATTTTGTGACCTTCAACTGAGAAAACTACATGAGGTGCATCTAAATTTGGCTTCTCTAGGAAACTTCAAACTGTTGTATTGAAGAGTTTCCGTATCATTCATCCACTGCTTTTTCTCCCCCCTCTCGTTTTAAGTCTGGAACTGATGTATGGTTGCTAATTTAGGACATGGTTATTAATCTAGAACCTGTTTTGGTTCCCTGCATTTGCTTAGTCCATATTATACAGCTTCTCCCAGATGAGCATGCTGTACACAAGTCATTAATTTGGTACAGCAAAGTTCATACTATGCTGAGCCACAGGTCCCTCCTGTTATAAAACAGGCCACTTGGCTGCTCTCATGAAGGCTCTGGCCATCAGTCACAGAGAAAGCAGAAATGATTCGGCACTCAGCAGAGCCCTAAATGTTTCAGAAATCTGTTTCCCAAAGCAATCGCTGGGACCCTGACAGCTATACTTAGGCTCTCTACAATGCCTACAGATAGCTACATTTCCAACCTCATTACACTGCTATCAACAGAAGCCAAGCATTTAAAATGTTTTATGCATTGGCTGAGCCATATTTTAGTTTAGAAAGAGCAGGTAAGATTTGTTTCATCACAAATAGGGTAGACATTAAAGTAAACAAATCAACAACATTATTCTATGCTGTAAGATCAAAGCAACTATCGCTTGCAACGCTCCACTGCTGCCTACCAATACTTAGTGAAATTAACTTAAATAGGCTGATTTTCTCACTTTCATTTTTAGTGATTATCCAGCATTTCATTAGTTCCAAATGTAAAAACATGTTAAATCCAGGATGCCTGTCAAAACAAGAGATGGTAATAACGAGTCCTTGCCCTTAGATGAGCACAGCAGGTTTTCAGCTCCTCAAAACTAAAGGCAGCTGCAATAAAGTCTGCTTGTTGTTGTTCATGCAGTATGGCACATAAATCTTATAAGGTTCTGTGTCATAGCCAATCTGTAATGAATTATACTTCTTCACTGAGTTTCAGATGCACAGTTACTCTGATCAATTTTGGGTGCTCATCTGCAGTTTCCCTAAGGTCAACAGAATTTGCTAATTATTTCCCTTCCCCGAGTCAGACCCACCCAAATCATCATCTTATTACCATTCAGAAATTGAGTCTTGTCTGAAATCATTAGTCTTGAGAAGAAAGAGAGAAGAAAGAGGAGAGAAGAGAGAAGAAGAGAGAAGAGAGAGAGAAACAGAAATAAGAAAAAGGAGAAGTGAGAAAAAGAAGAAACAAAAAATGAGAAAAAAAGGAGAAAATCAGTAGAGTCCATTCATTGGACTAAAGTGAGTGGGAACTCCATGACCTAAACAAAGTCTATACTAAAAAAAAATGAACTGCATAAATTTCTAACATGCTTATTAATGAAGAATAATTCATTATTAAGTTCTTATGAGCTGTAGCATTGTCTCCACTAATATATTTCTTTACTTTTTTTTTAAGAATATACTTTTGTGGACAGATTTTTAACCAAAATCTCTCTTGCAAAAATCTTCTCTGAACAGAACAAGGTTGTTCCCAAAGTAATTTAGTGTCTGTGTGTGCAAAAATGGAAAAAATAAAATGGGGAGGAATCTTACAAGTTTAAATAATCACCCTTGAACACAAAAATTGGCCTGTCATGTACAGAATTAAATTGTTTAAAACCCATTTCTGCAAGTTGCATTCTGATAAGGGAGACAGGCTTTTAAAGGATGGAATTTGTTCTAATGATCCACCTGGAAAGTATTTTTTAATTCAAAATTAGAACTTTTATAGAGAAGTAATGGAGTATTTCTTTTTGATAAGCCACTTCACAGAACAGGGATCAGAATGCAAATTACAGTTATTTGCTCTAAGTGGTTTTCCATTAGAATGGCATTAATATGAAACACTTTCTTTTTCCATTTCATCAAGACATTTCACAGTGTTTCTGCTACCTTTAAGACATGGTGTATTAATTTAACAAAATTATATATAATCTTGGGTGTATTATGTATGCTTCATTTACTTTTTGCAACATCATTATCTTATTTTTCATGTTTGAACCTGTCAATTGATAACACAGCTACATCTCCTTTCAGAAGATCAGGTTTCAGATCAGAGAAGCAAAGTCTAATTACAATAGTAATTTGTGAAAAATTGAGGGTTTTATTAAATAAAAGGATGACACAAGACCTTGTGTTTAATAGTCTAAAATCTTGTAGGTAAAAGCTTTCTTTTTCTGTCTACCTTATTTTGAACCAGTGATACAATTAAGTGCTAAATGTTTGGGGGTTTCTTACTCAAGTGTAAATGAAGGATGCTGACACAAGGGTATGAATGACCTGTAGCACCAGGAGCACAGGTAGAGACTACTGAATATGTAAAAGCAGGTCATTTTTATCCATGGCTATTTCACAATATCTGTTCAAAGCTACTTGCAGACTAATTGTGGACAGTGGGACACCACTCCACCAAAGGTAATCCAAAGGGCATGTAAAACCACCAGAGTTGCATCACCCTTTAATAATGTCTAAAAATTGCAGTTTTACCACCATTTGTTTCAGCTGCAGCACTTGGGAAAATTATTTCAATCCCCATTCCACAAAGCATGTGGTTCCTTACTAATTACTCCAACACCAATTTGTGTGGTTGTGCAATAAAAGCAGGTATGTGATAGATGCAGGACAACCTTTTTCACTGCCTTCTTTTTTATTGCCTCAGATTTTTCCCGTCTCTGTTTTCAAATACAGCTGCACAAATAATTACACTAGCACAGCTCAGAAGGCCAAAACATGGAAGTAGATATAAATTCTGCTTAGGCTGACACTCCTCTAAAAAGGTATGCTCACTAAATGACACAGCCTGGAGAAATGGTTCACATTAAGGACCCGCTTTATAGGCTTGATGTTCCAGGCCACATGAAAAGTCATTGGGTAACCTGGGTCAGAGAGGCACTGAGTCACTTCCTTCACACCAGGACACCAAGAGAGCATCAGTGCTTTCCTTAGTCCTCTAATCTCTAATAAGCTTCCAACAGCGTGAGCCATCAGCAGTTTATAACAAAGAAAACCTCAAGAAACAAACCAAAACAATCAGAACACCCTCCAAGGTCCACTTGGTGCCACCACAGAAGGTGGGCAAGGTTTTTGTCTTCCACAGTCAGCATACACCAGGCTTCCCACATAGGCATAAAAAGCAAGGGGAAAGTCAGAAACACAAAATACAGAATCAATTATCTGGTTTGTTATTTATGAAAATATAAAAAGTGGGGAAGTTTTTCTTCAGCCACCCTGCCAAGTGCAATCACAATAATGTACAGTGGTTTGCACTTGTAAACATAGCCCTGAACTCTTATGGATTAAAGCAGTAAAAAGATCCTTTTCATTTTGTTGATATAATTTTTATTCCCTTGTCTCAACACTCTGGCTTTGTAGAGAAGGCTCAGAACAGCCCTGTGGAAATTTCCAGCACACAGGCTGCGAATCACAGCCCTGGGGGGCTATCACAGGGCTCAGTGAAATCCACAAATAAAGATTTTTATAACGCAGAACTCTTTGAAACATGTAATGCTGAAAAAGGTGAAGAGTTATCCAGTGACATCTCTGGTAATTACCTGCCAGAAGAAGCTGTTGCCACTATCAGTTTATACAAGGAAAAGTCAGCAATAGAAATTGTTCTACTTGAAGAGGTGGACAAGCAAAGCACCATTGTATGAAAGTAACTTCAAACAAAGGAAGAGGAAACTTGTGCCATTAAAAATGCAGAAAGATGAAGGTGGCAAGTGGGACGTAAGAAAAGTAGAAAGGAAAGCATAGTCAGGATGACAAGCAAAGAGCATGCTATTAATAATTAAAGTGGAAATCCCTGCATTAGTGGCCACTAAGGCAATTAACTACTGGTTTATTATTTATTTTAATTACCTGACCAGAAGGCAGACCACATTTTAAAAAATCATTATATATAGTAACATTAGGTTTCAAGAAGATTAGCTCTTTTACAACCTCCGTTAACTAGTTTACAACGGCCACAATGTGCTTTTAACTATGTTGGCTCTGTGGCTGCTGAAAAATTGTTCTCTCTTCATCAGCTGACTATTGATTTCCTATCAATCTGAATGCTGTACTGTTTCACCATTTCTTTTATGTGTTTTCACTATGTTTTACTATAACCTCACACATATAAGTATGCAAAAATAGCCCTTGTTTACTTGTGTGGTTTGTGTTTTTTTCAAATGTTGTGATTAATATCCAAAAGGAAGTGTGGCTTTATTGGAACAGAACAGAGATCATTTAAAAATATCAAAATAACAAAGTTTATCAATCAACTCATCTCACATGTCTGGTTAAGGTCATAACCAAACCTTTTTAGAATAATAATGGTTTATTTATATAAAATAGGGCCATGCTAACAGGAGATACTGCATGAAAGAGCAGATCAGCAGAGTTTCTTATATCTCACTTTTAGCCTGATGATGCAAATCCACTTTACCAATCCTTCTGTGCCTGAATTGCCTCTTTTTCCTTTCCAGCGTCTCTAGACTTGCCTGGCTTCTCAGTGATCCCTTTCAGTTACTTCTTTTTTAAATGTCTTTTTCCTCTAGCTTTGGAGGACTGGCAGGCTCTCCAAGGAGTCAGCTGAGCGCTGAACTACATCACAGATTAGGTTCACAGGAGCAGGAGAGAAAAGAAGTCCAGCTCTATCCTCAGTCATGGACTATCAGCCACCTCTTGAAACTTCACCTTAACTATAGTGCCCTGAGGAAAATACAGCACAGAGATTGACAGTGAAGTCTCTGTTCTAAATGAGACAGAACCAGGAAGGTGTTCTTGGTACCCAGTTCCCTTCCACAGGGAAGTAGTCTGCCTCTGCATTACCATTCCTTCCTTCCTGAATTTAAGAAATGTCTCCAGTAAAACCTTTACTGAAATAGTGCATTTATGCAAAAAGATTTGATCCTAATATATGAACCAGTTTCATCTCTCAAACATAGTATGTATCCAAGACATCATGACCCTTTGCCTATAGAATTTTTATTTCATACTCTGCAGTAATTTATGGGGAACACAGAACAGTAATTAGCTGGAGAATGCCATGCATTACAACTGAAATAGTATTATCATAGAAACACAGTAAATTTGACATTACTGTTAAATTCTGAAGTCCTACTAGTACCTGACAGCTGCTCTTTACAGGGAGAGTGAATGGCTGATTAAACAGGGTGAAATTTCACTATCTTTGAAATGTAAACTCCCATCATCATTGCATCTTTTACTAACTTGGAAATAATTATGGCACCTAGAAATGTTGGTTTAGTACATCATCCTTTTTCAGTTTGTCAGTACTTCTTTCTATGCTGCCTCTAATAATAACTGTACCATACATTCCTAACTCTGCACTCCTCCAAGAAAATTCTCACTTGTAATGATAGATAAGCGAAGAGGCTCCAATTATCCCTATTGTAACAGCCATGGGAAGATGCCCTTGTAAGTTGGGAGGCAGCCTAAATTCAGGACTTTGTAATTGTCTGGACTGATCTGCTTGCAAAAGGAGAACATGTGGATTTTAATGGAGCCAAAAAACCCCAAAGAAACTCCAGCATTTTGTTGAAGATTCCTAGAGAGTGACTGACCATCTCATCTAGGCATTAAAAATACATCTCCTTCTAAGTCTTGTGACAGTGTTCAACATGCTAAAAAGGGGAGTAAGGTTTAAGCTGGCTGAGGGTTTTTTCTTTTCCTGGGTTTAAAAAGAAATTAAAGGAACATTTCTTTCTGAGTATTTAACAATATTTGATCTATAAGCTTCCTATATGGTTTCCAGTAGAAACTACTTCATTCCAGTATTGAGAAAACTATCAGCACTAACATGGATCACATAAAATTTTGGGGGGTGAAAAAAAGATCTACAGCCATTCTATACATCCCATGCTGTCTGGAGGCTGAGAAAGTGAGATAAAGATGAATCAGTGCTTTGCATATCAGTCCATGCAATTCCACTGCTTTTATAATTGCACACATTTCGTTGTTATTGTCATGACACACCAGTTGGGTGCTCGCAACAGTCAAGAGCTTGATCCCTGTTGGTGGTGCCATCCAGTCACTGCACTGCTGGGTGGGCACATCTCAACAGCTTTCTGCAGTCTCACAGATCACCTTGTAAGGTTTTACACCCATTCACAGCATTTCCAGTAACAGTGACACAGTCTGCTTCCACAGATGGCTCTCTGCTCCCCCTACCTCAAGAAAGGTCAGGTTTACCTGGGATATTCCCAGCAGACAGACACCTGCTCTGTTCTTAAAAGCCTTCAAGGACAGAACAAACTGTCCCTTCAAACCCTGAAGATTACCTGTTGTACTGTATTTCTTTTTATGCAATTTGAGTCTATTCCTTCTTGTCACACACCTGCATACTGGTATTTTACTTCAAATTTCTTTATTTTAAATTTATTGAGTAACATTTTTCTCTTTAAACACTCCTGGAATGTCCTCTCAGGTTTACTGGCAAAATATCCATTCTCTTCAGTAATGCAGTATCTGGACCCATGACAATAAAAAACACTTTTTAATCCACTATTTCTTTTCTTCTGTGACAAGCTTTCCAACAGAAAACACATTTAGTAAGTTGTTTGAACCATATGATAGTCATCCAAGACATCTAAAGGAACTCAAAGATGAAATGTTTGAACAATCGACAATAACCTTTTCATTAAAACTGCCTCTGAGTCACAGCGAATGTAATGCCAGATTTTGAGAAGGGTCTCAGATGGTTACAGAGAACAGGTCAGCCAAAAAGACCGGCAGCCCTACTGGGAAAAGAGGTGGAAAATAAAATACATATTTTGCCCATGGATATTTGGACACGGATGATACACTGAAAGAATTAAGTTATCGACAAAATCTTGGCAATTACTTCACTATAGGTATAAAAGGCAGATCAGGATGATAAAGTCATCCTGGACTTCTAAAAGACTTAAAAAGAAAGTGAGACAACTATGAGAGCTGATCTTTTGAGGTAAATAACCTGTTAAGAAATCATTAGAGTATACTGTGGAAAAGTTATTTGCCCTATTCTAATAGGAAGCCCCACATCTGAACGTTAAAGGCTTCCTTACAGATCCACTGGATTTCCTAAAGCATGAATTGAATATCTCCTCATTTCAAAAACCAAAGACTTTTCATTCTTTAAATAAACTTAGTTCTTCCAAATTCCTGGGGAAAACCAATTTTTAATGGATTCGGAGAAGAAAAGCAGCCCCTTTTTCTTAAGAATGCTTGTTCTTTAGAGCTCAAACTAAGTGAGAGGGACTTGCCATCAAACATAGCTATAAATTAGTACGCATTGCAAACACCATCCACACTAATTGCTAAGCTCAAGTTCCCAGTTTAAGAGAAATGCTTCAAGGATTAAAGGGATTCTTACCTTCTGAATTGCTGATACAAACCCATTGCATTTTAATTTTCCTCTGAGCGCTGTCTTGCATTTCATGTTGGGCATCAACAGTCTGCATATAACTCCAGTGTTTACTCAGTGGCCAAAATTTGAGCTTCCTTAAATAAAAGACAATGAGGAGTAACAAGTTTCATAACCTGTTTCATTTCACTGTAAACACTTTAAACTACAATTATTTTTATAGATCATGAAAATTAAGACGTCCTGGAACTTTGAAACAACTTATGAAGTGCAATAAAAACCTTGGAGCAATTGGGATCCATGTTAAGTATTCCAAAGGACACCTGCATGTTTATAGGCAGACAGATGACCTGCAGTTCACTTGGAAAGTGCAAATTAACATCTTAAATAAGATTTTTTTTTAACATAGTATCACTATAATTTTTTTCATTTTATTTTTATCCTATGCTTCTCTCAGCTGAAAGCCCTGTAATAGCAATTCACCTATTATTATCTATCTATATTAATAAAATTTATGTCATGTGTAATGGGACATAATAAATTCATGTTGGAATATGCAAACCCCATGAAAAGATTACTTGCAGGGGGCAGATTGTGTTTGGGGGTTTTTAACTTGTCATTGGGCAAATTTACTTATCTTTTTCAAGATAAGTATTTCTGAAAAAAATGTATTTCTAAACAGTAATTCCCATTAGCCAGAATTGCTCTCCCCAGGGTCAGCTCATTTGGATCCTTTTGCAAGTGATCAGTGAACTTGGGAGGTAACAGAACTGAGTGTACAGGAAATAATATCAGCTCTGCTTCTTTCCTGACACTTTTAGGAAATAACTTATTTAAAAAAATGCATTTCCAAGCTTGGTTGTTTTGTTCCTTTTTTCCTTTCAGTTGTCACAGAAATAGATTCTATATAAATTACTAACACAACAGTACTGATAATTTTGAAAAGGTTATATGGAAATTGGACTAACATCAAAAGTCATATTTGGCAAACTTTGTGACAGCTTTTGCTATGTTGTTGGCTGATTCAAAGTTTCTTGCACAATACCAATCATATTCCTACATTTGTAGACTAAAACATGAATAAAATATGAAAGTTTGACATTAATAAATATTAATTTACAAGTCTTTCTTGAGTTCTGGAACTCTGGCAAGTTCTAAGTACAATGTTAGCAGGCTGACTTTACCAGGCTCCATTGACCCCTAATGATCATGGTGAAATTTGCTTCTCGTAATGTTCCTTCCTGGGCATTCCGTAGCACTCCTGTTGAATAAGGTCACATTCAGTATGTGAACCACCTTTAGCATAGGTACATAAAACTGTTATATAAATTACCCTGGCAAGAAAAGAAAACATAAAAGTAGGGCTTAGTAATAAGGTTTTAAACAGCAGTAAATTAAATTCGTGATAATGAAATTATTTCAAGATAACTTCAATATATTTTGTTTAAAACTAAGTGTGAGTGAAACAGGATAATGAGCATTGTTTCTACTTCAAATTATGGTTCAACTCTGCAAACGAATAGGCTGAAAATTATTTACCACATAATAGAAATGCAGTCACTATATGAAGAGTAAGAAAGAGGATGAACAAAAAGCTGTGTATGGAAACTGAATATTGATAGAATGTCCAACAGAATGCAAAAAAATACAAAGAAAATATGAAGAAAGCAGAATTACCGTGTAACTGTGTCTAGTGATTCCCAAAATAAATCCATGAACCTATACAGACTGCTTTCTACGCTATTATCCCTGTGTAATAACCAGAGAGAATGTAGAAGAGTATCCCAAGTTATAAACATGTAGCCACATGGAAATATTCAAAATATAAATGTGATAAAGGAGACCAATTTATCTTTTGATTTTTTCTGCCATAAAGGTCACTCACTTTAACAAAACAAAAAGGAGCTTTGTTGAGAATAAGGTTTTATCATAACATTTCATGCTATGAAAAAGGCAACATTTTTGCACCTTTAGTTTCTAACTTTTGGTATTTCTGTTATCAAATTAGAGAATTTGAGATTTTGTTCTGAATTTAAAAATTAGGTTTATAATGTTGCAATATCCCATAAATGTATATTCCATTTTTTCTGAAACTATTCCTATAAGGAGCTAAAATCAGACTGTACTGAATTTTGTCACTTAGTTCCATAAAGTCGGGATCTCAGCCCAGTGCTGGGAATCTGAAGGGAACTGTCATCCAATGACTATTCCTGCAGAAGAAATGTTGAGTAATCTGTTTCAGAATTTTTCCAGTTCAAAACAGAAATTAAGATCTAAGTGAAAGATTTTTTTTTAAAATGTTAAACTCTAGTGAAGTACTAAATCAACATGACCAATACAGAAATCAGTTCCTTATGGAATCTTTCATAGGAACAAGGACAACTCTGAAAAAAAAAAGACCTTAAAATTATTTTTAGTAAAATAAGCAAGCATTGGCTGAAGGTTAATTTTTTTTCTCAGCTCTGCATGAAGGTCAATCTCAGACTGACAAATTCCAGGACACTGGTCTTAAGATGTCAGCTCCAGATAACATTACTATGCTAACAAATACATTTTACAATGTGAAAGGAACAAAGATATCAACATGTCAGAAAAGGATATTTAAGATTGTTAATTCCCTTTTTGACAAGAAACAGAAATTTCCACTGGAAAGTGAATAAATATTCATGAAAAGGTTTGAGCCACAAGATGAGTTTCTCTGATTATGACAAATTTCCCATCCACATTATGACAAGGCTGTCATCATCCCGAGTACAAGAAGGGAGAAGAAATATGGATCGAGGTTTACTGCCTCTCAAGTCAAGGGTTGTGAGCAACCTTTCATGCCTCTTGGTGTTTCTAAAACAGCAGTAACTCACTTTCTGCTTGACTGTCAATAATGAAAGAGAAGCATTTTCCATTCCTTCTCTATCAAAATTGGTTTTAACAAAGAACAAGGGTTATTTTTATTTGTTTTATGTATCCCTAGAAGGAATAACATTGTAGTGTAGAATTACCTAGACTCAGGAGAGTGTTACAAACTCAGCAGAACTTTTGGATTGACTTGTACTCCAATATTTTCAAAGTTTCAATACATACAGTTTCTGAAAGAAAATCCAATATGGGCATCCAATCTAAATTCCTTTCACAGCTCACATTTCCTCACAGGGGATAGTCTGAAATTTCCTAGAAGAACAGGACATGGAGCTTAGAATATTTTCAGTTGCAATTGCCTTCTTTAGCCTGTCACTAAAACTTAAGATTAATTCTCTTTTGTCCATGGCTTTTGCTGTGTAACAAAAACTGTAAAGAGGAGCAGCCAGGGAAGATTGTGCTGTGTTGTCATCACTGTTAGTGAGACAAGGATTTTTCTGCATTCACTTTTGAGTACAGAATACCCCTAAGAAACAGAAACAGTAAATCCAGAAGTATTAACATGTAATAGTAGAATTAACACCTGACAGAAAGACAAAAATAATTATATGCTGTATAGGACTTTCTTCATGTTTCTTCCCACCTTATGGATACAAAATATTCCCAACAGCATAAGACCACTCCCATTGTATATCACACTAAACTTTCAATGGTTGCCTTGTAAAGCATCTACTCATATGCAATTTGGAAACAAATTCGGGCACAAAGAGCAAAAACTAGCAGGAAGGCAAGGTATGAATGAAGAGAGAATTCCATTTCACCTTTTCCTAATGTTTTCTACACAGAACTTGTTACAACTCTTTCTACATCAAGATACATCTCTGAATCATTTGCATTCAAACATGCTGTCAGTTGGAAATACATTTAATTACATAACCAGATATCATGTGTGGATTTTGCTTCTATACTTGAATAATAAAGGGACCTTCAAATTTATCTTTCAGACACAGAAGCTCAGAATTTCCTGGAGGAAAAAGAAAACTTTTTTCTTTCAAATCACTAGGCCTCTATAGCAAATTGTTTTAACCTACAATTTCCAGCTTCTTTTACAGCAGGTTGTGTCAGTTCATATCCCATTGAATGAGGTAACACAGTAAAACTCATGTAACTCAGCATGAATCATCACAAAACATGCCATTTAGAAAGCCAGGCAAGAAACAGTTCTGTCATGGGGAATAAATATATAAAAAAGTGTTACAGTATTTGCAATGATGTGGCCAGTGGTGAGATGATACAAGTATTTCAGCAAAGTACCACCTTCATCATCTGCTTTCAGACAAGTTTCACTGATCATTTCATAATGAACGTAATTTTACTCCAACATCTAGTGCCTTCTGAGGACTTTAAACCCATACAATATTTTCTAACTCTTAAAATCAGTATTTTTGCTATACCTAAGTAAATTCAGTCATGTCCAGCTTAATAGCATTAAGCATACATCCACTCTAAAAGCATTTACAAAGAACTCAGACATCTTTCACTTATGGATCTCAGGTCACTACAGGACATTGGTATAAGCAGACTGCTGGAAAACCTCGAGTTTGAGTCACCTGTGCACAAGACTGTGTTATCTGAGACATTTTTCAAGACCTGACTGCAATGTCACTTTTGGGTGAACTAACATGATATAATGAAATTCTCCCAAAAGAAAAACACCACAGTGCCAAGTGCAGACTAACACAAATGCTTGGACCAAACAGGTATAGATCATGATCCGGGATCATATACTTATATTTTCTTTCGTTTAGTTACTTATCTGGCATGAAAAGAGGGACGGAACTCAAGAAACCAAACCAACAACCAAAACCCAACCAAACAAACAAAGAAAAAAGTCTCAACAACAAATCAACTCACACAAACAAAAGTAGCTGTCATAGGGTAGTCCTAAAATCTGAAATCTCACTGTGTAGCTCTGTAAAGACTGAAACCCTTAGATACTCCATAACACAGATAACACTAACAGGAATTTGCCTCCTCAGTGTGCTTTAAATCCCAGCCTGGACTAATACATGTAACAAGGCACCATCACAAACTACAGCCCCCATAAACCAGCTCCAGCTCAGCCAAGTAACTGCAGACTGCAGCAGCAGCCTTCAGCAGTGAGCAGCAATCTGTTTTAATGGACCATAAAGCAATTTTAAATGAAACAAAATGAAAGAACAGTTTAACTTTTTTTTTCCAAGCCCTTATGACAATGACAATATTTACAGCCCACACATAGAAACACAGATGGGCAAAAATTAATCTGCCAAGAAAACTTCCCCTAAAATTGTGGTGGACTTGCCTGAATGAAGGTTTTATTATGATATGATTAATAATGCTATTGAGAAGCACAGGGTCAAACAGTTGCACAGTGGTAAAGAGGTGAGTAAAATTACCTTTTCATTGTACAGAAGTAGATCAGTCATTTTTTGCACAAATATGAAGTCTATACATCACTGCATGTTGTTTTTCAGCATTTATTCTTTTCACTAAAGCAGTGGACATATAAACTACATAAAAAATTATCCTGAATAGAAGACTCTATATACTAAAAATTCCATTGAGTTTACCAAAATGGTAAAAGGTTCTGTGTTAATTTCCACAATAAGACAAGGGGGAATCGGTTTATCCTTTTGCTGCTTTAAATAAAACAGTTTTTATGCTTCAAAAGTCAGTTGTTTCCAGCAACTAAAAATCATTGTCAGGTACAGTGATTTCCCCCCCTCCATCAACACCTTTACTTTTGTCGTGCCATATTAGATACTACAAATTTTCAGAAGAAAGTACAGATTCCTTTTGCCATTTGTTCCTGTTATGCAACCAAGACTCAATCTTGCATCCACGGACAATTATCCTTATAAAGGTTATCCTAGCAAATTCCACTTACAGGGTAGATTAGAAAAGCTTGCAGCAAGCCTTTCATGGCAGATGTATGCAGTTTCCTCTTTTCAGATATCATATTGCCTTTTCTTACCCTCCTTTATAACTTTCCAGAATTTTTTTGATGGACTCTTTCTCAAATGGGGCCACACACAAGGCACGTGGATTTAGGGCTTCCTCTTCAGCCCCCACCCCAAAAATCTGTGATTAGCAAGGACAAGCTTTTCAGCTGCATGACATTCAGGTTCTGAATTCCTGGGGGAAAAAATAAAATGCGGCAGCTTTTTTATTGCCTGTCTCAAAGGATGCGGCGATGAATTTTTTTCTCAGCACACTAATGTTCTTCATGGATGCTGTTACTGTTGCAGGGGCTCATAAAGGATCACTCTAATGTAAAAATGAGGGCAGCATGACTAGAAACTTCAGAGGAAGATTTCTCTACCACGGCCAGAGATAGCAAGTGAAATACAGGATTAAGGAGAGAGTGTTTTTATAGCCCAGAGCTTTTCTTTTCTTGCCCTTTCCCTCTTTCTTTCCTTTTCTTTCTTCTTACAACAATAATAATACCTTGAAAAAAATTGCCAGAGTTCAAACAAAACTCTAGTGCAAACTTCAACATACTAAACACCATGCAACAATTTAGGATGTCAAAGTAACCTTGAAATATTTACTACAACTTTGCTCCCATTTTCCCTACTTGATTTTTACTCAACAGAGTGATTTGAGGTAGAAAAAATTTAAAGGGAGGGAGAGGAAAATTTAGGATAGAATTTTCATCTTTGCACTGCAAATGAAACAGCAATGCAAGAAACAGAGCAAGGGACAAAATCATTATGCTCTTGATTCTAAATGATGTGTCCAATATCTTTACTAAATTTGAATTTCAGGATGAAACTATTCACACATTTAAAGTATATACTTTATATGCTTTATATAAAGCATGTATATATAGCATATAAAGGGTCAGGGAATTTATGTGTAAATTAGACCTTTACTGTAACAAGATCAGCTACAATAGTTTCTAGCATTTCTCATTCCACAGTCTCAAAATCACAAGTACTGGGATGCTCAGTTTTGAATTCTGGGCTATGTGGATGCAAATAGTGGCACATCATCTTATAAGCAATGAGTTGCTTACAGATTAGGGAGCACCATCAGCACAATATAACAGATCCATATCCACTTCAAGTCACATCCTCCCCACACCTCCCTATTTTTTATTTAACAGAACTACACTTCTTAGCTCACAAAGGCTTATACTTTCAGGTAATTCAGTCTTTGATGTCAATAATGCAGTCAGACTCAAAGTCCAAACCCATGTAACAACTATTTTGATAATAACCCTTATATATAAATAACTATCAGTGTGTACAGATATACATCACTATGTGATTAATTATCAGTACATATACCTATGTAAGGCAGTCAATTAGCAGTATTATCAATGTAAATAATTCTCTCTCGTGCTCATTTTCATACTTTTCCTGTTATATTCTTATAGCAATAGCTCCGTTTCCTAACTTAGGTTGTTAATTTATACTTGGCACCAACTGTTTACATTAAGATCAGAATTGGTTTCGTCTTAACCCCGCAAATTACTATCCTCCCTCACATTTCTACTTTAAAAAAAGAGAAAGCTTAGAAAAATTATCTTTCAGGCTTTCTGAATGTTGTATTATTGTATAATCATTCCCTCTTACATTCTTGTACAAAGAAGTGAGATCCCTGTGGACAATCAAGCATCAAATGGTAATGCGCAATGTGTTGTGTTGATCGTGCTTAAAATATGACTGGCCTGAGGCTCTGTCAGCAAAATCCGCCTCTCTCCATGATTTCCTGACTTGTGAAGCTCTGAGGATTCACACCCATTTTCACTGGGGGAAGCCAATCTCTTCCTTCCCCAGAGATTCCTACTCTGGGGGGCCTGGGCCGAGACTGTGCACAAACATAAAGGTCCCTCAAGGTGAATCCAGGTGAGACTGAGCTGATCCCAGTAAACAACAATTTCTAGTTTTATCCATCCCTTCAAGATAATAGACACTGTCACAGGAAAATAAAACAACCACAAAGCTGCTCCAAAATGTACCAGGCAACTTTGAAATGCTCTGAGTAGCTATACCTACCAAAAAGTACTCCTAGCAAAGGTGCCTTGGAACCTGGAGACAAAAAATGAGACTGCAATGAAATTCATTCCCTCTCTATGGGGACATGAATAGGACACAAATAGGGTATATAAATCCAAGTGTAAGTACTACATGTCTTGGTTTAAAAGCTGGCAAGAAACAGTTTTCATCTACTCTAAAATTCCCCTAAGCTATCTTTCCCCTCCTATGTTTAAAACCCATATTTAGAGCTCTAGCTTGATTGCAGACATTCACTTGTACATGTTGTGATATCACAGGATTACCGACTACAGCAGATGTCAGCAGTAGATTTTATACTATACAGATACTTCAGTAATCAAAGGGAGCTAATTATTAAACCCCTGGTTTTCATAATACTTAGACAATAACAGTCAGAGCAGTCCAACAACCTGGGCAAAGAAGTTGCTGGCAGAGATGAGACCATAATAATACAAAGAGTACGTTTGCAGAAGTTTGTGCCAAGCCATAAACAGTGGGAATAGGAGTGGGTTTCTGCCTCCTGCAAAAAGCAGTGTTTGAAGAGCTTTCAAGTGATAACTTAAAACCACATGGCTGAAACGCTGAGCTATGGGTTCAGATTCACCTTATTTTTTATTTTCAATAACAAAGACTTTTTTTTTCCTCCTTAAAAAATATTTTGGGGGAGGGGTTACTTCTTCAAAACACAAAGAAAAAACAATACAACAACTAAGGCTCTAAGCTGGAATTTAGAAAGAACTACATTAAAAGCATTGCACTGTCTCAAATTCCCACCATGCTCCTGGGCATTCAGCTCCTCAGGGCTGGTGTAAAGTATTGGATCCCTTCTCTCCCTCACAGTGGGAGTGCTACATCCCAACAGCCACACTAGAGCCCTGACCCCCAGCTGGGACCATCGCAGAAGCCGATGATTAACATGTTTCGCCACTGTATTTCTCCAGTTTTCATCAGTCTTCTATATTTATTTAATCTTCCCTAGAACTTGTATGGTGAGAAATAGTAAATAATTGTTCTCTATTCCCTCTCTCCAGGCAACTCATAACATTGCATTATTTGCCCTCTGGTATTTTTCTTCCCCCCCCCCCAAGCTAGAAATCCTACAAAGGTTTAAT
>JAOXXN010000120.1:25863028-25880648 GCA_026770055.1 Myrmophylax atrothorax
AATCTCTCACGGAGTGGAGCAATTCTACATGTTCCACTGCTTTATTGCTCTTGTCTCTGCACTTTACAGCTCTATGCTACATGTTCTCTATTTAGTCAACATTTTGAGCTGATGAATTAAGCAGACATTGACAGATGACAATAACATGACAACTATTTTCTGTTTTCTTCTTCATTACTTTCAAATAATTCCTAACATTGTATTGGCTTTGTTGGCCATATTACCAAAACATTCAGGTCACATAAAATTTTTTTTAATTAAATACGTTCTCCAATTTTCTATCAAATGCCCCTGCTGGCAGAATACCTTACTATCCTTGTGCTGCATCCTGAACATTCCAGTATGCTGAGAGACCTGAATGATTTCATTCAGAAAAAAAAAAAAGAAAAAATATATTAGTCTCTGCATATTAGTCACTCAAATATCCTCGGGATAATTATGGTATTAAAAGTCAGGAATTAAATTAGATAAGTGAAGGACTGGTTTGAGAGTTAGCAGCACTTAGCAATGCCAAGTGCCAGTTCAGGTCATGAAATTAAAAACACTATGGTCATCGGAAACACAAAGTGGCATGGATAAATGAAGTGGGCTCTTAAATTACTTCTCTAAGGTGCAATCAGATGCTATTGACTGATTTCATCTAGTCTAAGCCTCATAATTTGAAAAGATACATGAGAATGGTACCTCTGGGAGCACAAGCCCTTCTGATATGAGAGGTGTTATGATTCCTGTTTTGTTTTAATGGCATTGAAAAGGAAAGTATTGTCTGATACCTTTTTATCACACCCTGGACCTTACAGTTTACATAATTTTCATGTTTGATACACCTGGCATCTCTGAGATGTGAAGATGTCCCAATCTAAAGAAAGAAGGCCACAGATAACTTTGGCACTATCACCAAAGCTTCGCATAGTTCTGGGTTACAGATGTCCATGGTGTGTAACAGGTTACTCCTCATGGGCTGTGGAACACAGCGATACTGTGGAAAGCATTAATAAAACCCCCACAATATAGGACAAACATTCAGGAATTTTTACTCTTTGTGTATCCCAAATTGGAAACTCAGAATATAAAACCACTTCTTTCCTCATTCCAAAGGCATTCCCCAGAAGACAGAGCTGGTAGGGCTGTGTAGGCAGCACGTCCCACAGCAAAGACCCACACTCTGCCCCACTCTTCCTTCCAGCACCTTGTGCTCAGAACTCCCTTGAGGAACAAGAGCCAGCACATGCCATGAACTTCACCTACAAATCAATAAGGAACTGGCACTGTTCCTGGAAATGCAGGCCTAAGTGGCACTTTCTGGAGAGAATGCACTAGGCAGACGCTGCTTCAGTCTGCAGCCACTGCAACTGCTAAATGGCTGTGGGGTGGGCACTGACGGTGTGAGCAGAGACCCACTCAGGAGGAGACACGTCGGTCTGAGCCATGTGCAGCTCCATCCTGCTGGAGACTCGTCTGCAGGATCACACAGAACCTGTCCCAAAGCAAAGCAAACCCTCACAGCTCTATTTTTACACACAAGGGTTTCCCTGGGGATTGCCTAAGAATGCAAATGAATGGGTAGTACTTCTATCCATGTACAGCACTGCTTTCCAGCTTGTGGAGAAAAATCCATAATGCCTTATGTTGCACAAAAATTTCTCTTTTGTATAGGGATATAGAGGATTATTGTTCTCTTTGAAGGCTGCAAGAAGATGCTAAATTAATTGTCTAACTGATAAATAGTTCATTTTCCTACAGGAAAACAGTAATCAGGTTATTTTTTAAACCAGAAAACTATGGATCATTACAATGAAGATGTAAAACACCCTAAGTCCTTAGACAAGTCAAGTGACAGCTGTTAAGCAAAGACAGCACAAATAAAGCAAGAAAACAGGCAGGAGATGGAAGTGCTCCTTAGTTCATACACAGCTCATTGCTGGGGCCTCATCTGCAGGATTATTTTTCTTACAATACCCTACTCTTCTTTCCAATGACCCTACCTTAAAATCTCCAGCAATGAGATCTCTGCCAAGGCCTCAGCTCACATTTAGGATCAGATTCCCCAGCATGACCAGTGCAGCAGTAGTTGCCAAGTTCTCTGCAAGTACCAGTAATTCCACTTTGTACTGGTTATGGCTACAAAGCACTTCTGGAAACAGATAGAAGTCAAAAGCAATTAGTCTAAAATCTGCATGGCCACTTGCCATGAATAATGTTCCAAACTGATGCCAAGCTCAAGTCCTAGAAAATGCTCTAGCAGCATCAGTCCAACACACTACTGAAGAAAGCTGCCCTCAACAGGGATCAAAAAGCTCTTATTGTCATGAAAATAGATCAAAACTTTCAATTAACTTTTAAGAAAACAAAATTAATTCACATCACTGATAAACAGGGACTGCTAGAAGGGAGTAGTTCCTTGAAAACATAAATGTTGTTTTCCAGAAGGTCCACCAAGTGATCTTCTACCTCTGTTTCTGTATCACTCTCTGATTTTGGTGGAGACATGGAGGAGGGAAAATGGCAGCAGTTACAAGTGAACACAGGCACCAAGCAGATATTTATTGTGGAGTTAAGATGCTCTATCATATAAGCTTGTGAGGAAAAAAAATCAAAGAGCTGAAAACAAGTTTGGTAAAAACTGACAGCATGAAAAGTATTTCCCCATTTTTCTTTAACAATTCCTTGATTCACCTTTGTACCACCTGTTCAAAAAACAGCTTGAAAAGCACAAGAGTAGTCTGCACACAGCAATAGCCCCTCTGAACTAAAAAAATGGCTCATAAATGTGGGGAGTATCTTGAATACATTAAGATCATATTGACTACAATCAGAAGGGATTACAACCACTGGAAAACTCAAGTCAAGACTCTCCACTAAAGAACTCCTCAGCAAGAGAAGATGACAACAGCATAAACATTCAATTCAGTAGTCCAGATTTCACTACTAGGGACATGATTGCTGGAAAACACCCCTATGGCACTTCTGAACAAGGACAGCAATGAATATTTGATAAAAACTTCTGCTGTACTTTCAATGTCTCTATGACTATACATGCAACATATAAATTAGTGCTTTTCTCTTTCTTTTTTGTTCTTCAGTTTAGTCAAAGAGATAAATTAACCCATTTTTAGAAGAAAATGCAAATTTAAAATATTATGGACATACGTTTCTTTTAAAATCCCCCTCCCCCCCCCAAAAGTATCTCTTAAAAATATCATTAGCCTGGAATTACCTCCTTCTTGAAACTTAGTTACCTATCAGCTATTCCACACAGAGGTTTTTCTCTGAGATGACAGAATAAAACACACACTTGACTTGTAAAAGTTAAGTTATTATTAAATTGAGCTAATTAAACCAGCTATACAGACATCTTGGAGTACTATTGTCTCCCTGCATTAACACAGACATGTTGCCCAGAGGAAAAGTAGAATGATGAAGAAGAGACTCTCACTCACTTGGTATTACACTTCACCTCTAACACCAGCATTAACCTTCTCCTAAGTGCCAGCAGATGTCCAGCCCACACAGGACAGAAATTCTGAAAATAAAAGAGGGTATATTCACACATATTTTATCCTCATTCTTAAATGAATTCTGGAAAAAAAAAAAAGATTACAGCACCCCTTGGAGCAGTCTCCCTTTTTAAAGAACTTGGTGTAAGACTTTTGTGCCACACACAAGTCACATGCAGACAGGAAGAAACAACTTAGTTTAAATTCAGTATGTTTAAACCCAAATTCAATTTGAAATATTTAACTATACAATGTTTGAGTACAGTGTTGCCACAGAAAAGTCTTGAACAGGAAGAGCAACTTATGCTCACCATGCTTTAGTTTTGAACTGTCATGTCCAATATTGAGTACATTATCAGTTTTAAAACTTAATTTAGGGCATGTAAATCACAAGCACACAGGTGCATTTAAATGCCACAATCTCTTGTGTAATGTTGAGTTGTTAAAAATCATATTTCATGGAATTATTATTCATATTGTAATGATTTTCTTTTTAGCTGGAGGAGACTCTCAGTTGCCCAGTGCTGCTCTGGTACATTTAAAAGGCCTGATCATCACTTTCTTTGAGTCACATTGAGACAGAACATTATGAAAGATCAATTTCCTTTTCAAGATACTGTTGTACTTTTGAAATAAAAATACATCGCCACAAATGTTAATGTCTATGCCCAAATCCCCAGTGAGGCTAAGGGGAAGCTGACAGCTGCAATTACAGAGGGAGAAGGTTATAGAGTTCCATTCAGAATTATGTCTAAATACAGAAAAATGCAATTTTTACGTACGTTTTTTTCCTTTCATTTAGGATTGAATGCAAATCTTTCTAAATACTACTAATGTAACTATATTTTGGAGCACAGAATTGTCAGTTGCCTCCTGAAACCATCAGGCAATCTATCATCACACATTGTAGAGAGATCATTTTTGCCATTATAAATGCTTAATTTATGTCATAAAGTTAATTTTAGTTGAAATAACTTTCTAACTTTACATTTCCGTATTACAATTACAGTAAATCTTATTATGCTCTGTCTCTAGAAGTTAAAGCATACTACTTATTCAAAAGCAGAAAGAGCTATACAAAAATTCATTAATTAAAAAACCTCACTAAAACCAGACTCCGGCCATCACCAAAGAGATTCTAACCTCTTGTCTGACTTCAACTCTCATAATGTTTTTCCTTTTTTATTCACTGACCTTAAGAACTTTTGATACACATCAATGCCTAAGCATAATCAGAACTAGTCCATTCATTTACAAGGTAATAAATTCATAGTTAATCTAATTAACCATTTGCCAAAATATCTGGCTGCTCCTATGTTATTGCTTGGATACCATCATTTCAGTCTGTCCAGGCAGTTAATCTCTAAGCCACTTCCATGCAGGGAGCTGTCAGTTTGGCATTCTGGCCTCATTAACTCCACTGCCTTGCTTTTCCAACCATATCTGCTCTCCAGTTCTGGGAGTGTCCTCCTGTGCCTCCACACTGGTCTGTTCATGTTTAGTCCTGTCCTATGCATTCAAGTTTTCAAAAGAAAAACTGCAGCTGAGGAAAGATGAATGTGCAAAGTAAGTTATCCTGGTAAAGCCACCCCTCATCTGGAGACCTTTCCGGGGGAGTAAGTAGAGCTGGAACAGCATCAGCCAATGGAGACAGCTCTGAACCCCATTCAATCAACATGCAGGCCATGCTCAGATCTCTCATTCCCCATTTTCCTTTCTGGAACAGAGAGGTTGAGATCTCCAGGTTTACAATTGACAATAAGTTGAGTTTTAGACTAAGGGCAATCCATCAGTCTTCATTTTTTAGCATAAAATATTCAGAACATTTTTCAGGACAGCCTCTGTATAATTAAAACTCATTAGATCTCTTTCACATGGTATGTTCTTATTATTTAATTTCTTTAATTAATTAATTACTATTTTCTCATGAACACTTGCGATAACAGAAGTAACAGAAGCAGCAAAATTGAAGAAGCAACACTTGTTTAAGAATGGGTACCAACCTTTACTACTTTCTGCTAAAAGAAGCTCAAACAGTTACTTCTTTAATCCTCTTTTTGACCTGTTCATGTCTGCCCTTCCTCTTGGTAACTTAAACCCTGCCTTCTCCAAAGACAGCCTGGCTTCACTCCTCCGAGTGGAAGGGAAGAGAATCTCAGTATTTAACTGAGGTTAATGTCATACATGCCAGCTTAGAAGTGTTAAGAAGATTAACCCTCTGGTTATTAAATGATTAGTGAGAGGGAAAAACTAAGATTGCTAGGATGCCATGATAATGCCCACTTTAATAAGCTCATGTTTGTTTTAAAGGTATGCTTATATTTAGATTTTCTGAACTTAGAGCTTTTTTGGACAGTTGCAAGAGACTTGTATATTTAACTCTGGTCTTTACTCTTGTGAAACAATCAGTACTTAAATGCAGCTAAAGTCACCTTGAAGAAGAAAGGAGATTATCAGTTATAAACATTTTTAAAATTCTGTTCTCCCTTTATATTTTATGTCAAAATATGATTTTGCAGCAAGGAAAAAAAAAAGAATCAGCAAAGGCAGCACTTTTTCAGACCAGTGTAAGGAGCTGCTTTACTCAAAGCATAAGAATCTGACAGTCTAAAGAAAACTTCTGGATGGTTTTACAAAGTCAAATAAAAACACTGATTCAAATGAAATATACATAATTTAGTCTCATTTCAGAACTTATTAAGAGTGAATAAAAAAGAGCAGGAAAGCTTTATAAAATCTGGTAAAGCTTTTATAGATTTATAGTAGCAAAACACTGAGTTTTTCTAATGAAAAGGTTCATTTAGTCTAGTAGACAATATTCAGCATCATCCCAACAATCAGCATGCTCAGATATGTTACATCAGCAAAAGTAATGACAAGAAGGTCACACTTTCCCCTGAGGATGCAACAGCTGCTGAAACACCTTACCATGGTAATTCAGACTTTATAAATCAAGGCTGGGTTCCTGTCTGAAAAATATGTTCCAGTTTATCCCCTAGATGATTTGAAGGCAAAGTCTATGACTGATGTTGCCTCATGGATTAGCTCAGATAATCACAACGGTCTTCATGTGCCTTTAGCACCAAAACATCTTATTGCTGCTAAGGGTAACAATGTGGTCAAAATTCAAGGAAGTAAATGTCTGACTTCTCAACTATGTTGCAGCCACTCTGATGTTTATAAGTCAGTACAACATGGACAGATACACCCTGCTCACAGGTTTGTAAATATTTTCATACCAGCATTGTGTGTGTACAAATCACTGAGAAAAAATACAGCTCCATATATAGCAGCCCTTTTTTCTACACAGCTGATCTTAAAGCACAAGATGCAGTAAGACTGGAATGCCTATCTCTATTTGATTTTGATAGATTTTAAATTACATTTTAAGTTATTCAAAGCATGTTGTGATCTTGACATGTTTGAGAATACTCAGAAACAAGGATAAGAATTGGAACTGACAAGCCATGCAAGGAATCTAAGTGGACTGTCATTTTTATTTATAGTGCCAAAAAGGACCTCTTCTTATGTTACTGACATCATGATTAGGAAGCCTCCATGCCACCACATCTTTTGTGCATTAAACGAGTTGCACTGTGCCACTGAACGAGCTAATATTATTGTTCCATACATTTTAGGAGAGATGGAGTAATCCTAACAAAGACAACAAGCCACTCCTCCAAAGGGACTAGTAGCAGAAGTTAAAGACTACTAAAACCATCAAGCTTGGCTTCTAATGACTTACAGAATTATATTACCTCAGTAGTGAACTACTACTACAAAAAAAACACACGTTATTACATACACGGTAAAAATGCCCTTATGGTTCATATTCACCCAACATCCCAAACACAATTAGAAGCATTAGCCTTCTATTCCATCATCATGTAGTTCACAGACAAAAGGCTTTAGCCAGTAATGTATCCAAATGTTTTGCTTTAAGTCTCAAAGTATTTCACAAAGTCAAAACCCCGAACTGAAAAAGAAACTCAAGATACTCTTTCCTTTCTCCAACTGAGATATTGGAGCACTTTGAACAAGTCCCCAGCTCTTCATGATATTGCAGTAACAAACACATTATGTAACATCTTCAGGTGAATTAAAGCAAATAAGGAGAGGAAATGCAATTAACGCAGTAGTTTTAGTAGTAATGCAGTAGGTTCAGTGTGTTTTGCATGTGCATTTTGAAAAATTTGAGACCTTTGCAAGATAAAACATTGGAAGAAGATCCTAACCATGTAGAAGATGGAGATTTTTGTCACGTAGCTCACACAGAATGATGAGATGCAATATTTGGCACTGCCAAGCTTTCACTGCTCTGATTCACCTGCCTTCCAAATCTACACATCCTGTTCCTGCTGGTTTTGCATGACATCCTCTCCCAAATGCCTGTATTTTTCCAACCCTTTTCTCTCTGCTGTGGAGGAGACCTCCACTCTCTGCCTATGCATTTCTCACCATGACACACTTACCTGCCTTCCCAACTCACTTTTGGCAACTGCTAATTCATTCACTAGTTCCTACCACCTCCAACACAGTCAGATGGTTCTGTCAGAGCATATCTAGGGACAGCACAGGCTCATGCCTGTGCCACGCTGTTGAGGGAGGAAGTCCAGAGGCAATATGGCTCTAACAGGAGTTCTTTCAAGCTCCTTCTGACTAGTGGTACAGACAGCAGCAGTGAGAGATGAGTCTGCCTGTGGCTGTGTGCCCTGAGGAGCTGAGCTGGGGCTAGTTTGTCACAACTGCGCACCCAGCTGCAAGAACTGAACTTCCTGGAGGGGAGGGAGGGGCGCTATTTCTGTAACATGCCATGGCAATCACTACTGATGCATGCAGCACACTGTCCAAGGAGACAGGGAGTTTACTAAGGGATGGTTATTCACATTTAATTCAACCCTGCCTGCACATCGTGTGGCATTTTCCCTGCTGCGAAGTGAAGGTGAACCTGGAGGGCTTGGGGATGCAGGGGAGGTTCCCTCCTGCCTTGGTGTGCTTCCAGCCCAGTCACACACAGGTGGCTGATGCAGCTCCCTGTTGGTTGTCGGGCAGTGCCAGGGCTGAGCATGCACGCCCTGGGCACAGCCACACGCGGGTCAGCTGTGTGCCTACTCACACACCAAGACAGGTCATTCACACAGAAAACAGCCAGGAACAGAGCTTAGAGAGAAGGCAGGGTAAGCTGTGGTGACAACATGCACTGCTCAGCCAGGCAGAGCTACTGACCTGCTTGCACTTGACTGGCCCTTTTTATCCCCCCCTCCTCTCTCTACACGCTCATTCTTTCTCCAATCATTTGGATCTGCTCTTTTCTCCCAGCAGATGAACAAGCCATTCCTACACACTTTTCATATTGGTTCCAATTTTCCTACACCTGTGCCCACGTGTGGTGTTTCTGCTCTCACTATGTACGTCATCTAAGCTTTCCACCACACACTAAGGAGGTTACTCAAGTTTGTTGCAAGATTTCACTCCACTGAAGGTTCCGGAAAGTCATCTGTGAAGCTCCCTGTCTCTCCTCCAACTCCCTGTTAATCACCTGTGAAATCCAGAGCTCAGAGCATGGTCTGTGCCCAAAGTTGGTATTTTTGACCTCAATACCAAGGTCATCTCAATCTTACAAGGCTATCTAGGTACTGTTGGCTTTGAAAGATCCCTTTCCTCAAAGGTCCTCCTTGTAATTACCAGTGAAGTTTGGGTATTTCTCATGTAATTCCCCTTTGGTCGTCTGTGAAATGTGACCACTCCCTACTGTGGCACACACCTTCCCTCCACCCATTTCTGCTGTCACCTCTGTTCACATCTCTCCATGCCTTTTGTTTCCCCTTCCTCTAAATCTGTCTCTCCTTCCAAATTACTTATCCCACTTATCCTTCTGATCTCTCTTCAAGACTGAAGACGGATGTTCAGAGAAAAATTAGATGATTTATGAAATGTAAGCAGATCTGACTTTCCCTTGGATAGGGATGGAGCTATCAGGCTTTTACATATATTTATCCTCCAACAAAGGATAAAGAAATAATGTAATTTTTATTGTTGGTTTTCCCCTCTTCAAGTCCAAGAAAAGCATCATCTTAATACAGTCTCCCTCCCCTTTTTCCCTGTCAGATTTTTGCCTCTGTTAACAGGAAAACAGTCATCCATAAGAACTCTCTCCAGCAGATGTCAGCTCCTCCTTCTTATAATGAGAATTTTGCAATGAAAACAAGCAGAGAAAAGGGGATGATGAAGCAGAGCTCTTCAACATCAGGAAGATAAAAAGTCTCTTTTCCCATTTACTAGTGATGTAACAGCTGAGTTCCCATTAGTTCAACTTCTGCACTCAGGATTCATTTCTTTGCTGCCATTAATCACTTTATGTCCCATTGAGGAAACAGAAAGACACACAGGATTCTGCTTTTTAGGATCGTGACAAATTCCCCCAATGGAATAAATTACATAGAAAAGAGTGAATAAAGCATAATTTTTAACTGAAATTGTCAAAGACTCATTAATGTTGATACAAATAACTATGCTTTAATGCATTGGGATGTTTGCATGTGGCTAACACGGCCACCCAGGGCAGAACCAGTTCCAGGAGCTGTCAAATGAAGCCCCTGTGCCCTATATCACCTATTGCTCACATCTCTTCAGACCACACACCAGGTGAGTCAATCCTGTTTCCCAGCTTTCCAATTTCCTGCAACACCAAAACACAACTGTAATCCACTTGCACTGCAGAACCACCTGCCAGAGACAAGATTCATTAGCACTTGCTCTTACAACAAGCAGAGCTATACAGCACAGCTCTGGCAGGAGCACTGGAGCTCTCCCAGAAAATGAGCATTCTGGTGAGAGTCCTTCAGCACCTTGTCCTGATCAGGAAGCATCAGTCTCCTCTCTGTCAAATGCTTTCTTGTGGTCCCACACAGCCCAAAATCAAAGGACGACCCTGGTCACCAAAAATTGCTGCCATCCATGCAGTAAGTACCTAAATTGACCAAGTCCACATAGCAAATTCCTTCAACTTGTTTGCAATACATACAGCTCTGCAAGTAAAGAAACAATAACTCAACACCAACAGAAAAGGTATAGATTATATCAGTGGAGCAAGAAAGCAATTTTGAATTCCTAAAGAAGGAATTAGGGGAAATGGGCAAATAAATCACACCCTGTTGTCACTGTTATATTTAAGTTAACAGGAGCTGAAGGGGATTCAATTCTGTAGGCCAGTACTTCACACAGAAATGCAATTTTGCTAGCATTAGATTTTGGGCACTATGACCCTCCAAAGCTGCTTTTCAAAGGATGCAGAACATCTGACTTCTGATAATCAGGGCTCCTACTTCCCAATTAGGCATCTAAAATCATTTTTTCAAAATTACAGCATTCATTATTAAGGACAGAGTATTAGTGATCAATTCACTATGTCAACTCAAATTCTAAAGAATATTCATTTATTCAAATTATTTCTTCAAAGTCAAAACTGACACTAAGGCACTTAGTATTTACATATACCCTTAAGCAGTTGCTTTCTGATTACTTTAAGTGTAACCATAAAACTAATATTTAAGGGCCAGCGCAGAGTGCAGACTCTCTATTGTAAACACTGTCAAAGATTAGCCCATTACAGCAAAGAGCATGAGCCTGAGCAGCCAAAACAGATGAAATGTGGAGAAAATAACATAAACCCAAAGCAGAAAGATCAAGGATTTATCCTTATTTCTTTGGAAGAAAGGACAGGTTAGTAAGCTAGGAATGAAGCAAACAAAGAGAAGGGAAGAAAAAGAGGTCATTGATGCTAAAAGACAATGAGAGAGAAAGTAAGAAGGGCAACTGTGAGAAAACCAGATATGAAAAGGAATCATAGACTGGGAAAGTAGGAGAGACAGAAATTATTAGATCATATGATCAAATACCACAGAGCAGAGGACATCTAGACAGCCCAGGAAAGATACTCTTAAGTCCAGAGGCGCCTGCTTTGCCTGTTTTCACATAATCCAATCCACTCAGGTGATGCAAGAATATACATAAGTGAGCAAACACCCAACTTCACATGACACACCTTTGCCTCAGCTCAGAAATGTCAGGTTTTCAAGTCAATTTTTAGCACTGTACACTCCCAAACTAAATCTATCTGCCCAACTCCTCCATAGTGCTCACTTCAAGCCTTAGTTTTATAGGGGTGTCCAACTTGTATATTTTTCATATCTTACAGGGTAGCAGGTTCTTGTAATTATTATTTTAGTGATACAATACTCAAAAAAATACAACTAAACAATGTCATTTATTGTTGTGTCAAGTATGCCTAGGTCACTAATTATTTATTTTAAAAGCCACCTCAAGATTGGCTTTCTGTTCCTTTTCAAATTTCCCTCTTGCTTTCCACAAGCAAGTCTCTGTATGTTGTCTAACCTGCTCCATTTCCATTGGTCTGCACATCTGCTTTACAACTGAATTTCCTGCATATGTTGTGGTTTTCAACTGTTGCATAATTTCTGCTCCCTCTATGACCCCTGTGAGTGGGTTTGCAGAGCTCTCAAGGCTGCATTCCTTTGCTGGCCAGGAGCTGCCCATGGATTGGTTTGCTTTTAGCCTTGGGGCCTCTGGTATCCTCATGTAGCCAGACTTTCAAGGCTTCTCTCCATAAACAGTTCACTCTCCACACAAGAACTAGTTGTAATTACTTTGCATTAGTTTAAAAGTTATTCATAATGTTAAGTGTTATGCTACACAAGTGTACAAAGCTAAGCCAAAGGTAAAGTGAGGCAGGTCACAGTCCCCTGGTTCCTGGGTAATAATACAGCAGGAACAGGATAATTGTGTTTACAGCTAAACAGACTCAAAAACCCCCTCCATGCTGGCCAAGTCAAACCCAGACAAAGTCTGACAGGTCTTAAGACAATGCTGTCAGTTTAACACAACACTGTGACCAGTTACAAGCAGCAGCATGTCCACATTTTCTGGGCTGCAAGGCTATGCCACTGATGACACAAACACACCCCTCGTGGTACCAAGACTGGCACAGCTCTGTGCCCCAGGCAGCCAGGAACGAGGCACTCATGGGCTTTCATTCAGTCATTAAAGAGCTTGGTTTTCTTCAGTAAACTTGCTCTCTGCAATTTCCTATTGCTTTGCAGTTTAATATCAGGAGTTCAGGTAAGATCTCAGCTGTTATTTCTGCTCCATGTACCAGGATTACTCTAAAGAGCATCTGTATATCTGGCTTGATTGGATCTTTTTTCCATTAATATCCAGCTTTCCTTTCTTTTTATCAATCCATTAGGATAAAAATTACACTTGTATGGCTTATGTTCCAAGCTCCCATGGCAGGGGAGCTGGAACTACATGATCTTTAAGGTCCCTTCCAACCCAATTCATTCTATAATTTCATGAAATCCAGCTAGATAATACCTGGAGCAGTCTCTCAGCATTCAAGGGCAAAAATGTTCTATACTTTCACAAATGGAATATTAAACTCCAAACATACAGTTGATACAGAAATCCTGAGTAAATATTCAAGCATATGCTCTTTAACTTTCAGAATCAAAGTGTTTGTCACCTCCAAATAGTTCAGATAGGAGTCAGATGACAAATAACCAAAATTATCTAAAAACTGGAACTGAGTGAGCTTGTTTTGATTTTTCTGCCTATGTAGTCCTATAAATTATGCTTCAGTCATATCTGCAAGAGTCTCCTTACAGCTATTATGATTAAAAGCACTCATGAATGTGCTCTGGGAATTTAAGAGTTATTAAAATACGAAGTTGCTCACATCAAAATCCCTGGAAGTAACTTTCTAGGAACCACAAGTTTGAAGGACAATGAGCAGGCATGGGAAAAAAAGCCAGCAGGGATCCCATGAATTTGTTTTTCTCCATAACCTTGACCATTGAGTAGCATGTGTCATATCAGTGCATTTCCTGCTCAAATCCCTTTGAAGATTTTAAGTTTCTCATGCTCCTTCCAGTGCCCTTAAAGCCATTTTGTCATTTCCTTGTTTAATGTTTTAACTCGGAGATTTCTCTGAAATTTATTAATAGAACAGTCCAATCATTGCATTTTTCCCCTAAAAAAAAAGTCTTACAGGAAATATTTTATAGTGTTTTCCTTTTAAAAAATACTTACGGGTAAGTTTTCGTAGCCACTTCCTGGGTCTTGAAGAGTTTATAGCAAGTAAGCAAGTATGGAAGAAATACCATGTAATTGGTTTATTTAACAGAAATAGGAAGCTGAGCTGAAGCAGAGACAATTTTGTAGTTTGGGAATTCATAAAGAACAATTTCATTATAAAAGATGATGATAGTGACAGAAATCCTAAGCTTCATTTTAAGAATTTCCCACTCTTGTTGGAATGGGAGGAGGAAAACCAGGCTTAAATGGACCAGAGTTGAACATGGAAAGAAGGGGTGAGAAGAACTGAAAACAAACAAACCCAAACAGCTGTTTCTTTGTTTCCACTACACCACATTTCTTTCAAATAAAAGTTCTTCTCTCTAAGCCTCAAAAAAGCTGGTTTCTCAAAGTTACCCAAATTCCCTGCCTGATTTCTGTTAGAGGCTCAGACAAAACCAAAGCATTCCTAGGGAACATTACAATTTCAAGGATGGAGTGTTTTCCAACGGAAAGACAATCTTTCCAGAAATTGTGAACACTTTAAATATCAACACCAGTGTTGGTTCAACTGTTTTAGACTAACATTTCAATCAACACTTCTGAATATTGTTATATAAACTGATTTTCCAACAATTCCCATAGCTTGGAGGATTTGAACTTAAAAATTAATTTCTGCTCATATTAAAAAGTGTTTCAGAATTCCATTTAAAAACCTCAGAGAAGGCAAATAAAGAAACTTCCCTGCTAAACTTATTGCATGTTTAAAATCTTGTGGGTTGCTGTTTTTTTTATTTCTTAGTGCTGGAAAATGGAAATGGCAACTAATCTGAATGTCCAGCAGATGAGCACTGGCTACATGTACACTGGCATATACATGTAATAGTAAAGGTTTTATAGAGAACACCTAAAAATAACTGGAAAAATCTCTCCAACTCCATTATGCTTAGTGCCTATGCCTGATTTTATTAAGATAACAGTTTTGCCCTCTTTCCTCTCAGGTTTTTTTTTTTATGTACTGCCTCTTTCTTTATGTTTCCTTAGGTTTTAGAGGATATTTGCCTGTTCACTCTTATCTGAATGCTCTGAGTTTTATTATGCCTTAAAGGAGTATAAATAAAGGTATTAAAAAAACATGCATTTTTCTCTTCTAAATCTCAAGGTGAAACTTATTTTCAAACCAGGTTTGTCCTTGATTTCTGCTATTGTTTGCATATGCAAATTTCTATGCAGATCAAAAGTTTGACACCTTCTAGAGCTTCGAGTTCATAATCACAAGAAAAAAATAAATGTATATGTGCCTGAAAGTGGTGGGCTCAGTTTTCACTCCATATGAAAAGGATATGGAAAAAGCCACAGCTCCAACATACCTTGGCAAGAGGCAAATGAAGGGAAGGCAAAATTTTGGTTCATGATTACTGAATAGAAACTGGATGAGAAAATAGGCTCTTGGGGCTTTGGTGTTTTTTGGTTGTTGGTTTTTTTTTTTTCCTCTCCAGAGACCACCTGAGAACTCAGCTTATGCAAATAAACCATTCAAATAACCTATTTGCCAGAGTTTTGAAGCAGTCACACTTCTTGGACAAGAAAAAATTGCTGAACTTCCACAGAAATTAGTAGCTTGAAATACAGGTGTACAATAGAAGTGTAACAAAACACCATATTTTGCTGAATAAAAATTGACCTCAGTTTACAAAGATAAAGCAATAAAAAGCTGCTCTTCTGTATTGCTTTGTCAGACTCCTGTTGCCATTTCCAGAAGCCCCACATCTGCAAAGCAACACACAATCAGCACATCTTAGTTCAGTTTGTCTTATTACAGATACTGAAAACTTTAGAATTATCTTGTATTAGACTGGCCAACAAATACGGAAAGTAGCATTGCTTACTCACTGTCAGGTGTAAGTTCCAGGCCCCTTGTGAAATTATTTCTGTATTTCCCCTTGCTTCTCCCTTTTCACTCCCCAGATTTCTTCTCTGTCCCCTTTCCTTAATTCCTGATGTTTTCCTTGTGCTTTATCATTTTACACTAAAAATCAATGCCCTTACAAGTCTCCTATTAGGAATATTCCTACAATTTTTTTTCAGACATAGAAAAAATGGATACAAGAGCTGTTCAAAGGGTGATTTTTATTTGCCACCATACTTACATGAAGTAGAAGCTAATGAGTTTGAAAATCACTTGTTCTAATTCTTTTGGGGGTGCAGAGAGACAACCAAATTAAGAATGCTCTATAAAATGGTTCATTCCTCTTCCTTCTAAACAGAATTTTTCCATGAGCCTGCCTGTGAGCTGAGTCTTGCAGAAATCAACCAGCACCTCAACATCAATTCTTTTATGTAAAAGCCTAAGTATTAATGCAAGGCACACAGTGTCTACATTGAGGAAAGACAGTGGTCAGATGAAGGTGAAGACTTGATATTTAAAGGCTGTTGAAGCTAAAAAAAGAGGAAAACTACCCTCACAATGTAGAAACTGCTCACAAGCAAAGACAGAAAAACTTCTGAGTATTTGCAGGTTTTGCAAAGGCTTCTAAAGCTGAGGTGTGAACTGGGACACAGACTGAACCTCATGGTTGTGGGTTTCCTATATTTCATGTTTTGGTTTTTGTGTTTTTCATGTTTTGGTTTTGTTTGTTTGTTTGTTTTTTAATGTACTCAGACTGCAGGGAGAGCAAAGCTTTGTCAGCCTTTAATTACACATAGAAACGCACATACAAATAACAGCTGTCTTTTTAAAAGGTGATTTCTGCTGTCTGCCCTTTCTGTGACCTTCCCATGAGAATGTGGTGCCAGAGGAAAAGCACTGCAGGCCTGGATTGACAGCCCTAGGGATCAGGAGACTCAAGTTTTCCCAACAGGGAAAAACCTGTGTGGATACAGTGAGGCACAGGGCCCTCTCCACCCCCCTTCTTCAACCCAAGACCAGCCTGAGATCTCAGCAGAGCCGTTTCCTGCTATCAGGATAGCAAAATATTTATAAACTTAATTTTGGGCACTCATGTTAGGATACCATACAGAGTCTGACACTTCTTGAGAAAACTGAGTCACATCACTAATCTCTGGCAGAAACAATATTTAAACCATATGCTGCTACCATGAAGTGCTGGTTTTATTTCAGGAGGAGATGGATCTGAAGCTGTCTGCCTTGCATAGAGAGCTACCATACACATACTCTAAAGATTGGTTCTGAAAGCTGCCTTGAACTTCTGAAGGAAACACTGCTCTCCATCTCCTGAATGAAGTACAATAGCACCAACTGCTGCTGTCTCAACCCATGACTGCTAGATCTTGTTACTAGAAACTCATGAGCTACTTCCCAGCACAAAAGCTCATTTACCTCATGAATCAGCTGCAACCCATCTTTGGCCTTAGCTGCCAATGAAGCTCTTTCATCTCTACTCAGCTGCAAACCTCCCCTGATCTGAGTAATAAGACAGAAACCATTCTGGGGAGGGGGAGACCCAGATAAAACATCTTCCTGGTTATAAAACAGTAACAAAAACATCTCCCCCAGAAAAGTCAGCACAGAAGTATTTCCATCTTGCAATTAGAAATTATTAAAGAACTCCTGTCTCATTCTTTGAAATGGCCTTTCCAGATGTTCTGCATCTCCATCTCATATTTCTATGCCTGTCCTGCCTCCTCTGACTTGCTCAGAGATATGTGCAATGCAGAGATGCACAGAAGAACCAAAAGCAGGCTTCAGGATCTAACAAAAGAAGAACTGTTGGAGCTGAGTGCTTTGAGCAGCTGCATTTATCAAATGTTTTGAAGAATTTAACTTACAGTCCTTTTCTAAAGTTTTTAACAGAGTATTTGGGAAATGAGGACATTTTTACAGACAAAAAAAGTTATATTCTTGTGCTCTAACTCACAGAAATCTTCCTTCACACATGATGCTACTGCTTCAATAAAATGTAGCAGATTGCAAGGGGATATCCTTTAATAATGTGGAGGCAAAAATAATGGAGCAATTACAAGGTAGCATATACACCTGTAAAGAACCCTGATGCTCCAAAGTAATGGCT
>JAOXXN010000120.1:25883863-25911073 GCA_026770055.1 Myrmophylax atrothorax
GACACGCCGTCAGCCCGCCTGGGGCACCCCGGCACAGGGGCACCCCGGCAGGAGAACCCCAAGGTGCACATGGGTATCCCCACGGGAACCCCGGCAGGGAGCATCCCTCGGGAGGGGACCCCCACACTGCACACAGGCATCCTGGCTGGGACCCCGCGGGATGCCCGGCAGGAGACCTCCCTGGTGCACATGGGCATATCCACAGGGACCTCTCAACCACTCCCCCCCCCTCAGCAGGGATTATCCCCCGGTCATGTCCATTCCCTGGGAGGCACCAAAACAGCCCCCAACTCTGCATATGGACATCCCTGCAGGGACCCCACAAACTCCTCCAGCAGGGATTGCCCCTCAGCAGCAACCATTCCCTGGCAGGGGACCCCCAGGTTGCACATGGACATCCCTATGGGAACCCCACAGAACCCCTCAGCAGGGACCATTCCCAGGAGGTCCCAGAAGCAAACCCCTATTCTGTGCATGAGTATCCCCACAGAGACCCCACAGAACCCCCCAAGTAGAGACTATCCCCCAGCAGGGACCATCCCCAGGAGTGGTCTGGGAGCAGACCCCTACTCTGCACATGGACATCCCCATGGGGACCTCACAAACCCCCCAGCAGGGACCATCCCCTAGGAGGGGACCCTCACACTGCACACAAAGACCTTGGCTGGGAACCCACAGCAGAATCCCAGCAAGGACCATTGCCCAGCAGGGGCTCAACAGAGGAGGTTCAACCTCTGCTGGGGAACCAGGTGGGGACTCCCACACTGCACCCAGGCCACCCCAAGGACCTCGTACAGGACCCATAACTGCCCCACACAAAGATCCTCCATTTCAGGGCCCTCACCCAGGAACCCCCAGCCAACCACACAGGACTCTCCTAAGGCCACCCCCATAGGGTTCCTCATGGCAGGGACACTGTGGGGACACCCCCCACCCAGACCCTTGTGTTGAGGGTCTTGCAGAGGATCACACCCACCATACATGGAATCCCCACATCAGGCACCTCTCCAAAAAGCTCCATACCATACAGACCTCTCCAAGAAGCTCCACACACTGCCCCCACAGTGGGCATGTGCAGTGTCCCCCAGCCATCCAGGACAGACCCCTCCTCACCCTGTCAGCAGAGCATGGACCTGCCCCAGATTCACCCTGTCCCAGGTGTGCAGACACCCAGAGCCTCTGCCCACCCCAGGAGGGCTCAGGGTGCAGCACAGAGGGTCTGGACCCCACACCCAGGAGCTGAGGATGGGCTCTCCCAGCTCCTGCAGCCTGCTCTGCTCCTTGGATCTTGTCTCCACTCCACCACCATTGCCCCCAGTCCGTCCCAGTAGCCCTGTTCCCCATCTACAACCATGATCCCCCATCTCCACATCTGCACCAGTGCACCTGGAACCCCTGCCTGGCTCCTTCCCCAGCTGCCAGGGGACTCAGGAGGGAGGCTGGACATCAGCAGGATGTGACTTGTGGGGTTCAGCTGCCTGTCTTGGGGTTTTACAGGGAAGAGCCTTGATTGTGGCCCTGTAAAACTGTTGATGTGGCTGGAGCTCTGCCCACCATGAGATCCCCAACACCCCTTTTTGGAGGCCCAAACAGCCAGACTGGCCCCTGTGCTGCAGCTCCAGCAGCTCCATCACCATCCCTTGAGCCAGGAACTGGCTGCCAGGAGGTTCCCAAAGTGCCTCATACTTGGACAACAGGATGCAGCTGTGCCCTCATGCCAAAGTTCTGGGAATGGGGGGGCAGCTGACCTATGTTCCCACCCCAGAGACCTGTCCAACAGGGAAGTCCATGGCGTGGTGGCCGGAGCAGCTCCCATGGAGCTCCAATGTGGAGCAGAGGCACCAGCAGCCACCTCCCGGGCTCTGACCTCTGCCATGAGGGCTAAGGAAGGGCAGGAGGGCTCTGCCCGCCCAGGGTCATGCCCTCACTCCCAGGCAGGGCCAGGCCAGGGACTGCCCTGCCGGGAGCAGATGGAATGCCGGGCCGAGCCCTGCAGGTCTGTGCACGGGCCGTGTCCGCTCCATGGCTGGCTGCGATTCAAGGCTTTAATCTACGTGACAATCCTCCCACAGAAATAGCCCCCAAACCACGGAGAGCTGCAGAGATTTACGGTATGGCCTCGATCTGTCCAGGAAATGAGTAATGGCTCTTCCTTGGCCCTCCCGCCCCGAGGCAGAGGGACTGCCCAGGGCAGGGATCCGGACTCTGCCAGCCCCGAAAGACTCTCCCAGCTGGAGCAGCACCTGCTGCAAACACCCTGCACTGGCAGAACTGGTGAGACAGGCACAGCCCCAGCCACAGACCTGGAGGTTTGGGGTCACAGGGTGAGTCTAACGGGTCCTGAGCACGAGCACCACAACTCCGTGGCACAAGAACGGAAACCATGGCTGGATCTGGACAGTCAGATCAGCCCAGGAGCCACTGGCCGGTCTCTGGGCTCCTCCTTTCCTTCCATCCACACCTGCTGCTGAGCCCCAGGTTCCTTCTGGCTGCACAGCTGCAAGGAGCAGAGCCTGGGAGTCTCCTGCACCCTTTATTCCTATCCCCTGGACTCTCAGAGTGGCCTGGGTGGGAGGGCTCAGTTTGAGCAATCCCTACCCAGTCCCTTTGTAAGGGGTGAGAAAACATTCCTGCCCAGCAGCAAATCCAGCCAAATCCATGGCTTTCCAGGGTGCCTGTCCCACGGCATCACTCCTGCTGTGGCTCCACAGGGTCTGGAAGAGCTTCCAAGCAGGGCCCTGGGACGAGCAGAGCCAAATCAGAGGTGTTGGAAAGGCAGCTCTGGAGCACACAAGGCCACCTGGCAAAAGCAAGGGCTGCAGGGGACAGGCTGAGCTCTGCATCTTTGAGCTGGGGACACTGGGGACAAGGTGGGGCTGGTGAGGGGAAGAAGTGGCTGAGATGACTGTGAGTCACCACCAGCCCTGAGAAGGAGCCGCCGGCTGTGCCTCCCACAGCACTAAGAGGAGCAGTCAGGAAGGGAGATGGCTCAAGAGTCTGGGGAACAAAGGGCCAGAAAAGGGAGCACAGGGAGTCTGAACTGGCTTCCCACTGTCAGAGGGCAGGGTTGGATTGGATATTGGCAAGGAATTCTTCCCTGGGAGGCACAGGTTGGGCAGCAAAGCTGTGGCTGCCCCTGGATCCCTGGGAGTGTCCAAGGCCAGGCTGGACAGGGCTTGGAGCACCCTGGGCTATGGGAGGTGTCCCTGCCCATGGCAGAGGTGGCACTGGGTGGGCTTTAAGGTCCCTTCCTATCCAAACCAGTCTGTGATTTGCTAACTGGGAAGCCATGGCACAATTTCCTGCAATTCCCTGGCTGGGATTGCTCCCTGAGGATGGCAGTGACCATGGAAAGGCAGAGCCTTTCCAGATGTAGCAGCAAGGAAGAGTTGGGCCTGAAAGTAACCCAAGGCTGGACACCAAATGTGCTGTCACCACCATCCAGCTCCTGCCACAGGCCTGGGATGAGGACTGGGACTTTTATTAGTGACCTGGAAGAAGGGATCTAACAGCACCTTAATGACCAGGAGCAGGCAAGTGAAAAGGCCCTGAAGAGACCAGGAACAAGAGCAGGAGGAACACAAAGGCAGCAGAGAGGAGCACTTTGGATCCATCCTGCAGCCACAGTGTCCCATGGGATCTGTCCCGTGGCCCCTCAGGAGCAAACCCCCCTCTGCCAGACTGGCAGTGGTGCCCACCTGAGTTCTGTCCAACTATTCCCCATCATTGATTTTATTTATTTCCTTTCTTTTTCTGTCTTGTTATTTCACTAGGGGGAGAAATTAAATGCTCCAGATGGTAATCACCAGGATTATTCTGGCTTTTTTTCCCCCCAATCTTCTGCTACCTCATTAGTTCCCAATAATGTATAAGACCCAACTGTGAATGGTTGGGAAAATGCACTGGCCACCCCCAAACTCCATTACAGACTTGCAGAGTCATTCACGTTCATGTTCTCTTATTAAATCAACCTCTTTGCTGAGGAAGAAAAGGTATCACTTATCCTTTTCTCAAGTTGAGTATCTCAGAAATCATAACCCAGTGAGTCTTATTCTCACACCAGGGAAAACTGGTGAAAAATCATCCAAAGAAGTGATAAAATCTTTCAAGAAGATTTTCTAGTGACAGGAACAAACCAGCAATGCTTCCATCAGAGTCATGCCCTGCCAGTCTAGCAGAGCTCCCTGCACGTGCCACCAGGAGCAGCAGCAAAGGAAACCCACAGCACAGCATTTTGCTTGGATTTCCGAGTATGTTTTGGATTTCTGAGTACTCCCAAGAGGTTCATAATTGAGCCAACTTCACCTCTGATGCTGTGAGAAACACCATTCCCCGATGGCCTCTCCATCATCCCCGTATTACAGTCTAAGCCACCTTCCCATGTCTCCCAAATCGCCCACCAGGAGCAGCCACCCCACAGGGATCACCCCACACTGTGCTGCTGATCACTGGCACCTTCAGGGCTCTCCCTGGGGGCTCCAGGTTCCCCTGAACTGAGGGAAGGCAGAACCACAACCATCCCTCAGGCTACCACTGCATTATCCTCCCTCTGCAGAGAGGGCATCCAGCCAGGAGAATCCTGGGAAAGGTGCAGTGGTGGCACCCAGGAAGGTGCCACAGGTAAGGTCTGAGGAAGAGAAGCAGCCCCAGGCCATGACAAGAGCAGGAAGAAGAACCAAGGCACTCCCAGCAGTGGTGCCATCTGGAACTGCTCCAGAGACAGGGAAGCTGGCACCTCCCTGAGGAGAAGGGAAGGTGCTGCCACTCCATCCCCTGGCAGCGTGTCCAACAGGCTCCAAAGGACGCCCAGACAGGGGTGCAAAGACCTGTGGCCGCTGTCAGCACTGGCATCAGCTCCTGCAGCCTGGGAGCTGTGCCCAGAGCCACGCAGAGCCAGAGCCGGGCAGTGCCAGGCTGTGCAGAGCCAGAGGATGCTCTTGCCACTCTCGCAGAGCCCTCTGACAGCCTCCTGCCCAACTCCTTCCTCCAGGTCTCCTCTGGCTCCTCTCCTCTTCCTGGAAAGCTGTTTCAGACCCTCCCTCGCTGTGATGGTGAGGAATGGCCTAATTTCGAGCCCACACATTCGCGGCTACTTCACCCTCCTCTTGCGTCAGCATTGTCTGAAGCCTGAGCAGCTCCTCTCTCCTCCTTTGTTTGGGCAAGTATTTATATCCGTGTCACAGGCAGCGAGCAGAGCCACGCTCAGGCTCCTCTGGCCACCTCCGTGGGCTCCTCTCGCATGGCAGACCCCTCCCCACTTGGAGGGATGCACAAACTCAGGGCCCGGCTCACAGGGAGCCACTGGATACTCAGGGACATAAAATAACCCAAATCCAAGGAGTCCTGTGCCTGCCCAGGCTTCAACCCCCTGTTCTCTGAGTGCACTCAGGGAGGTCTCAGCTCCAGCCCCACCGATGAGAACAGTCTGCCAGGGAGCACCGAAACACAAATCAAGGATGGGAGCAGCTGATACCTCAAATCCTCCCACAATCAAGGGACACTGGAGAGTCTCAGCATGGAGCAAGAGCAGAAAGGAACCTTGCACATCCTCCCCCTCCCCAGGGCTGTTGGGCACCTTCCCAGGCATCGTGCCCACAGACCCCTGAGCGGGTTGTCCTGCCCTCAGAAATGCCCCAGCCCCAGTTTGCTACAGTCACACAGCCCACCCGGGACCGGCACTTTTCCCTGGCGGAATCAGGGTTAAATTCCCTCCCCTCCCCAACACCTGCTCTCCCACGCAGGAAAGGGAGGGCGGCTGAGCTGCCTTCTCCACACTCACATCCCCACAGTCCTCCAAGGCCCGGCCCCTCTGCGAACGGGGCCTCCCGAGACAGGCAAGCACGGCAGCACCTGGAGCTCCGTGTGCCCAGGTGCTGACACCTCAGACACGGTGCCAGGGGCTGCAAACGAGCTGCATTCCTGGGAGAGATGGCAGGGAGGGAGAGCCAGGGTGGCACCAACCTGGCAGGAGCCAGGCACTTGTGCCCTGCTGGTGTGTGGGAGAAGCACAACTCCCTGTTCTGCCCCAGGGACCAGCTCCCTGTGCTCCAGGACTCCCCACGTGGCACTGGGGTCGTGGGGGACAGAGCAATGGAGGTCAAGGGGAAACCCAGTGAGTGTCCCTGCCAGGTGTCACTGGGATCACTGGGATCACTGGGATCACTGGGAATGGCCCAGGAAGAGCTGTTGGGGTACTGACTCCCCCTCTGAAAGGACCAGCTGGGACCTTCCAGCAGCCCAGCACAGAGGCAGCTGCTCCAGGACAGGGCAGCACATTCACCCCAGCACCAGCCCTGCCCTGCCCTGCCCTGCCCTGCCAGACCCTGCACACATGGCTGTGGTGCCCAGGCCTCTCCTGCCCCTCCAGAGTCGGGATCCAACACTTTTTCCAGCAGCTCCCACCCCACACTCCACTCCTGCAGCGGCACCGAGCCCTGCCCTGGCTCTGCTGTGGGACCTCCTGAGTCCTTGCAGGACCAGAGACCCCTGGACCATGTCCTAGAGACTTGTCCAGACTCCCAGCCCTCCCTGGCAGCACAGGGAGCCCAGCACGGACCCTCAGCCCTCCCTGGCAGCACAGGGAGCCCAGCCCAGACCCCCAGCCTTCCCTGGGTGCCCAGCCCTCACCTGGCAGCACAGGGAGCCCAGCCCAGACCCTCAGCCCTCCCTGGCCATGCAGGGAACCCATTCCAGATCCCGAGCCCTCCCTGGCCATGCAGGGTGCCCAGCCCTCACCTGGCAGCATCAGGGAGCCCAGCCCGGACCCCCAGCCCTCCCTGGCCATGCAGGGATCCCCAGCCCAGACCCCCAGCCCTCCCTGCCCTCCCTGGGAGCCCAGCCCTCACCTGGCAGGATCAGGCAGTGCCCGCTCTGGCTCGGGCAGCGCTGCCCACAGCCCCAGCAGAGCCGTCCTGCCCCACAGCCCCGACGTTACTGATTTACCAGGGGCGGCCGCAGCCGCCGCGGGAACACACGGTCGATGCTCCCAGACCCTGTGGAAGGCACGGAGGCCTCGGCAGGGCGGGATTGTGCTGCTCTGACACCCCCCCCCCCTAGAGCTCAGAGCCCCCCCTGGGGTGTCAGGACCTTGGGGTTTGCACAGAGCGCCTTCCCACAGAGCCGGGGCTGCTCCTTGGTACCCTGCCAGCTCCGGGATGCCAGGGCTGTCCTCATGGCTTATCTGGGCACCAGCAGGTCAGTCGGCACTGCTGTTTGCCGTGGCTCAGTCCCAGCCCCACGTGACAGCGACACAAAGCAGCCTGGACCAGCCCAACCTTGTCCTTTCCCACCGCTGCCCATGTGCTGCAGAAGGAACCCGTGCTGGCAGGGCAGGGGCAGGGGCAGGGGCAGGGGCAGGGGCAGGGGCAGGGGCAGGGGCAGGGCAGGGCAGGGAGATGCCCTGAGGCAGGTGGGTCCCAGGGCACTTGAATCAAGCAGGTCCTGAGGTGCTTTCCCAAGGAAGCACCAGTCTGTGGGCATGGAAGCCCTGACACAGTAAGGAACCAGCACTAAATTCAGACACTTCTATTTAAAGAGAGGTGTATGATTGACTGGGTTCTAATATTGAATGGCACGCTGTACCTCTAGATGTACACTGTACTGTCTAGATAAAGGAATGATCAGTGGCCTTTCAAAGCACCATGAGATAGTAAGAAGACAACTTGGGAGATTTGTGAGCTCCTGGAAAAGCCCAGGTGTTTGGAGACCCCCAGGTCCAGCCTCCCCTTAAAAGCAGGGCCACAGACCAGGTCACCCAGACCCCCATTAGGCCAAGTCTGAGTACTTCCAATGAGGAAAGAAGTTTCTACCACTTTGTGGGCAACCAATTACTATGCTGAATTGCTCTAATGAAGACTTTTTCTTTTCTTTAGTCCAGAGTTGTCCCTGCAGAAGTTTGTCCCTGTTCCCCCTTACTCTCTCACCATGCATCCAGTGAAGAACCACTGTCTCCTCTTCAGCTGCCTTTGAGGTACTGGAAAACACAGTAGGATCATCCCTGGGCTTTCAAAAAACCCATGTTCATTTCCTTCCCAGTGGTGAATAAACACCACCGAAGTCAGATGGAGAGTCAACACAGGAGAAACATACTGCATAAACAAGAAAAACCAAAGCAACCCAAACCTAATTGCATTTTTTCAGAGAAAAAACCAACACAAAACATATCTGTTCCTCTGAAAGGTGACAACAAAGTAATCTGTTTACACTGAACATCTAAATATACAACCTTCATTTTAAAAATAGTTTTATACAACAAAGAAGTTCCTGAAAGCATTAGTTAGCAGGGCTTACAATAGCCACAAAGTGACCCTCCAAAACTCAAGATGAAGCTACTAGGTAGTAATAGAAGTTCAAGTTGTAGGGCGAGACTACAACCCTTTCACTTGCACTGAAGGCTTAAGATCCTTCCACAGCAACTGAATGAAGTTTCCCGAATTTTTTTCAGAAATGTACGTTGCTCATTTGTGACCAGTTTATGCAGAGTCCAGAACAGCCTCAAAGGGTGCACCTACATTGGTGCTGCAGTTTGGATGAACGTGTTCCCACAGAAGCCCCAAATGTTCTCTGCTTAGTTTGCTTCCATTCTTGTTGCATGCTATGTAGATTTTCCACATCTAATCTGAGATAAATTTACTTTAATACTGGAAATACTTGATCTAGAATCATTAATTTTCTTTCTCCCTTGCTCTTTTTCAAGCATAATAGTTAAAAAGACATCTGTGGAAAATTACAGGAAAATCATATTAGCTCTGCATGACACAAATAATTATATTAGACTTTGCACTTTACCCTCTACATTTGGTAAATCAGGTTTATCATTCTGTTGAAAGATGCACATTTTACTACACATAATTAGTTGAAAGGTGTGTAGCAGGAAGGTAGAAACTAATAGCACAGAAACTCTTTGTAAAGGGCATAAGGCATGCCATTTAGAAGCATAAGTCAACAGCAATCATTCACACTCTCCAGCAGACAGCAGGCAGAATTTTTGCCTTCCAGGCACACATGATATGATGTTTGGACTTACTACCTTCACAGGAAGGCAAAGAAGTTATCAAACACCAGTGTCATTGGGCAAAAGCAATGAATTTCTGGAAAATATAAAGATTCCAAGTAATCCATCTCAAAATGAGTGCTTTACAGTATCATTTCTATCAATCTTGCTGTGGCATTGCTGATGCACAATGAATGCAGTCCCGTGCAAGCGGCTGCTTTCTGACACAGGTGTGTGACCTACCCCTCATCCTAACTTCAAAATACTAATTTTTTACATTGTGATCAATTTCCAATAGTAGAAAAGCTGCTGTCCTTAGCAGTTATTAACTACATATTCAGCTAATGTAAAAGTTATATCAATTTACCTCATGACCTAAATAAGGTTTTGCAGGGTCAGCGAGCTTACCCAGGGAGAGATGCCATAATTAGCTGAGTCAGGCGACTACTTCATTAAGATTGTTTCAGTTGCAAATTCTAATAAAGGAAATGGCATGATGAAAAAAAAGGATCTTTTATTTTAGTATATAAATCTTAACCTAAAAGTTCCCATATAGCCTTTTCCTGACAGATATACAGAATCTACTTATCACTTCATCTAACCCCCAGAGCATAAAACTAAAGGAAAATAAAGTTAAGCTATGATAAATCATGATTGCTTGTGGGCACTGTAGAAATACGACTCCTTTGATGGTCCTGAACCTCCTCACCTTATTGTTCTTTTATGACACAGCAGAACCCCCGTTTCTCTGTCTTCATGCTAAAAGCTTCAAGGTTATTGCTGGTTTTTAAGGAGTCTTTCAGTCTGCAGACAATGCTATACACTGCATTGTTAAGTGTGGTATGGAACATTAAGGGCTGCATTAAAGAAACCAGCCATTTATCTTTGTATTTCAGATATAAACTTTATCTCATGTTTTACTACTATGGAAAAATTTTTGATGTGGATATGATATGGTCAATGACTGTTTACAAGGTTACCAATATAGCTCTGGTCAGCTGAGTTATTTTCACAGAAATAGAATGTGGTACAAAGATGGGAGAACAATGGGAAGTAAATGCTGTGAAAGAACAACGGGCAGGAGATAAGAAAACCTGGCTATGGGTTGAGGAAGGCAGTGTGGGAATGATGACTTCTTGTACATTCATATCGCTGTGCCCCCTAAATGCCATTACTAAGCAACAACCATAATCCACTTACCTTCCCATTTTCCAATTACGCAACTCTTCCCAAATACACTACCACCGGCACTGGCATAATTCCTGTTTCAAGAGATACTGTTTATTTAAAGGAGCTGAAAATTAGAAAATATTTATACCCACCTCCTCCCCTGATGTGACTGGTAACACATCTGAAGATACTAACCCCTGAAGTAACAGTACAAATCACTGTTCCAGAGGAGAAACATTCAAAGATACATTGCACAAAGAATTGTTGGGCAAGTGATGGTGAATTTATTGCCATTTTGACTTGTAGACTGTGATGGATGAGAATGTTTTAAAGATACTTGTGTGACATTTCAGGAGCATCTCATATTAAATGGGTAAATCCCTGATATATTCCATGCATTTTGAAGATTTTTGGCAGATTTTATTCTCCTGAAGTTCTCAAAGGCTATTTATTGATTTTGGGAATGGCTGGAGAACACATCCACCTTCAGTCTCATCATGTAAAAATCAGCCTCCTGAGAGGCAAGTTACTAAATGCAGAGCTCTCCTTCCCCAGAATTTCTCACATAGCTCAGTTACCATACTGATAATTGTCTCATGTTTTATGGCCAAGTGTCAAATGTGTTCTGAAAAGAATTTTAACATATGGAGAACTCCACACTTTAATTTTGTTACATTACGAAAGTAACGATGTAAAAAATGACAATGCGCCTCATGCTGGATGCACATTTCTCAGTGGAACAGTAAAGTGAATGTGTATGCATACAAACACAAAATTCACTGTCATTTTGTACTTAATTTTGTACTTGCATGAGCACCCAGCTGCCTTGATATTTGGGAAAAAGAAAAGGCTGGATCAACAGGCCAACAGGTACTGACCAAAGCCAGAAAAAAACCAAGATTAAAAGTGAAAATCAATCAAATTCAAGAGGGATTTTACACCACTGAGCGAATTTGTGGATCATTCAATCTGATAAAGGCAAAACAAGATTATTGGGAACACAATTTATGGTGTTAATCCACTGAACACAGAATAAATTTGTTCTATACAGACTTCACAATGAGTTGTAAAAGTACTTGAGTTTGGCAATTTCACTTTAGAAAGCTTTTCTATGTTGTTTGGGTTTGTTGGGATTTTTGGTTGTTTGGTGTTGTTGAGGGTTTTTTGGTGGTTGTTGGTTGTGGGTTTTTTCATCTTTAATCCCATTATTTCCTTTTAAGCAACTTTTCAACAACCAGACTAATTGCTTCCATTGTATATAAAACAAAAACTCTTTCATACAAGTTCTATTACAGAATAGAAATATATCCTCTCTACAGCAGAACTTGCAATCCAAGTTTCACACAAGATGCAACAAGTGCATTTAAACAGAGTCAGGTCAATGAGTGGCTGAAAACACCTACCATACAAAGTGGCTCTACATGACAGTCTGGAAAAATTGTATCAATCTTCCACTCTAACACCAGCGCTATTCACAAACCTTCAGCAGTGATACTTCTCATAAGAACTGCTAAATAGTTTCATTCCCTGGGTTGTATCTTTTTAAAACCCAGACATACCTAGACTAGCATGGTAGCATCAGATAAATCACGACAGCTCTTCTCAAGAACTACATATTGAAGAATTCCTGGTAGACAACCAAAGCCAGCTCCACAGAAGGGGATTTGTATATGTAAAAGATCATCTCCTTCCTCACTGCAGGCATTGTGAGTAGGAACAATTCAATTGAGAAAAGGTTCAGCTGAGCTGTCCCACTACACGAGGAGGCAGCTGGTGAGGTGTGTTGTTCAGCAACAGTGACTTTCTGTGACCAGCTGAATTTTTAAGGGCAGCTGCAAACTTTATTGATAACTCACAGCACCAGAAAACAATCAGATGCCCACTTTCTGCTCTTGGGATTAGTATTAGTTGCTGAGGTCACCTCACAATTCTTACTAAATTGTAAATAGCTCTGACTACTACAAGTGTTGAATAGCATCTGGAAAACAAGTACCAATATTGTATTTTCTTCACTGCTCATAATTCTGTTAATTTGATCTGTCACAAAATCAGTAACAGAGAAAACTAGTGTGGTGCTCCTTAAATCATTTGCCAGCTGTGAACAAAGGCTGTGTTTAGATTTCATTCTGTCTCAGGTTAGGAATGACTCAGCTTGGAACTCCGGATAATCATTCTGCACCTAACACTTATCTGTGGTAACTTGAGAATTCTACAGTTTAAGATCCTTGGAGAATACCTCCAGACATACCAGTAATTAAGGAAATACTAACAGCTAGGATGCCTTTGGTATTTTTATATTCAAACCCTCAAAACTCTATTACTCAAAACTTGGTCTTAATTGATAGGAACAGAAACATGCCCTTTTTTGTTTCTTGACTGTTCCATTTAGAAACACATCCCATCTCTGAAAGTCCTCAAGATACTTTTCCTAAGAATTTTCAAAAGCTGAACTTTAGCTGATGTTAACTATAACTCCGTACATGAATAATATAGTCTAGATCTTAAATAATAGGTCATGTGGCAAGATATACTCAAAAATGTAAGATTTATCGAAACAGTCATTAAACACAAGTTTATGACTGTTCTGTGAGAGTTTAAAGGTTTAACTCCCTGAAAAGTTGGTCTTCTCTTTCCTTCAATATGTGTCTGTCTCCCTGAGGTTCTTCTGAGATGTCATTTGAACTTGAACCTTCAAAACAACTATTAAAATTTGAGCCCACTGACACAGTTAGGCCATATATAATCTACAGACTTTCAAACAACTGCAGCCAAAGATTTACCTCTGACAGTTTTTATGATACATGCAGGAAACCCATGAGGCAAGTGAACATTTTTTGAATTTGAAATACATCAAAAGTATTTACAGATGCAAATAAAAAACATAAACCAAGATATTTTGTTACAGATTTTATGCACCACCCCATAGCTTTCATTTTCACATGTGAACTAGTCTCTGCAATAAAGTTTAAAACATTTGAAGATTGTTCTTTGCATTTGCATTCTTACTAAAAAATTACTAAAATTGTTTAAAGAAGAATTAGCACAGTAAATCAGTGGATGGACAGCCTGCCACTGTGTACCACCTACCAATGGACTTGGCTGGATTAAATCCCATTATTCTCAAACCTGCCCTCTGTGATACCATCACCACTGAGAATGATCTACAGGGAAGTCAATGTCAGCTGGCCAATCACAGAATATCCTGAGCTGGAAGGGACCCACAGGGATCATCAAATGTTATCCATTGAATCACAGTTCCATTAAGAAACCATCTTTATCCTTGCCAAGTGCCTGAGCTCCACTTAAACAACTTCATACTCGGTGATCTGTTTTCTATCACTGCCTCAGAATCTTCCTATCATCTAAACAGTCTTGGGGTGAAACCAAACCAAAGAAGGAAAACTACACAGCTGTGACTGAAGTACAAAACCGTTCAGAAAAGAAAGTAGAACTACCAACTCCCTTCACAAAATCGGTTCAGTTACAAATGAGCAACTCAGACAATGACATTTGGAGATTCCCGTTTGTGGCACATTTTTCCACAGATTAGCTGAACTGTAACCTACTTGGCCAGCAGTTTCTTCAGGCAGGGATTTTAATTTTTCATGAACACATTGCACTAATAAAGTACTTGGCATTAGTTATGGCTTTTGAATTAAAATGCATTCATGACATTAAATTTTAAAACCACTAAAGCCATTAATTTTGATCAGCTTTTTTTTTTTTGCATAGTGTTCCCAGGAATTAGCAACTAAGTGCATATTTCACCAGCAAAAGAATAAAAGCTGTACTAATAAAACTTACTTTTGCATGTCCCTGTGGAGAATGGCAGTATTTTATATGCCAATTGCATAGCAAACGAAAGCCAAAACCAAATTTGCTGTTCCAATAAAGGCTGATATGTCAAATATAACGTAATGGTTTAACTTATGATCAAGGGCAACTTAGCAGACAATTTGCTATCTACTTTTTCTTCTGTATTCAGAAATAAAAAGGTTTACAGCATTGCAGGACTGTTCCATAAATTGTCTACCTCAAGCACTGAGTTTAGTACCTATTTGTGAAACCATCTTCCTACAAAAATTTCCAGGTAATAGCTAAATAGCTCAGCCTCAGCTGAGGATGCTGATCTGCAGTTTCTTCAGGTATGCAAGTCCCTGCAGTTGCCCTACTTTACCTTATAAAAAATTCCACTTTTGTCTGCTTTGTTCAGGCTAACATTCAAAAGCTCAAATTGCATAAATCACAGGTATTTTAGTTTTTAATATAAAATCATTACTTCAGTACATCTACTGGCCCCACTAACCTTGTTTCTAAAAGAAATAACCACCTGCTGACAGTACAGGAGCCCAACAGCAGACTTCAAACCAAGTTTTCAGCTTCTTTTATCTTGTTTCATCTCATTCATCTTGTACTTACGAAACAGCATAGAGTTATGGCACTTAAGATGTCTTAACATGTTTAATAGAAACAGCCAATTTGATACCCAATTTCCATGCTAGTATCATCCTACTGTTCAATAAACTAGTCAGGGAAGTTATAGTTATACATTTTAATTGAGTACAATTTATACACTTTATACACCTCTAAGTAGTGCGTCCAATTTGCTCAGCAATAAGAATGCAGCTCACTAAAACAGATGTCTGAACCTCCAGCCTCCCCAGCTCTTAGTATCGGTTTTCTTTATTACTCTACATTAACTTGTAGATAAATTAAGCATAACATAAGTGTCTAAAATTCCAGCTGTGCTGCAAAATGCTGCTGTAAGGCTAAATTTTTAAGTCCAAGTAGTTTCATAATCTATGTGCAGTTATTTATGAAGGCAGCAGGAATGCTATTCTGACAACCTAATTAAACTTCCAATAATGTCAGCAGGAATCTGATTGCAAAATGGCTCATTTTATAAACATCACTACTTTTATGACTGACAAAAATATACACCATCAGGTGCCAACTCCTTCACAAATACATATTTTATAACTTGTGTCACAAACTGCTTGCAAGTACAAAATTCTAAGATTTTAAAGGTCTGTGCTCAACCCACAAAACCCAGTACAGTTCATACCAAGATTTCATGGATGTTGCTCTTCTGCCAGTTTCACATCCATGTAACTCCACTAGTTCCAGAGGAGTTACTCCCAATACATACATAAATTTACATCTAAATCAAACCATCTCCTGTATACAATATTAGATCTGGGATTACACATGCATTGAAAACACAAGTGAACCTTGCAAGCCCACTCTGTGGTCTGTATGTCACAGTGCACACAAAGATGCATTCCTTCAGAATTTGCTCTTCAAGTTCGCTGCCCGCTGAGAACTCTCTTTAAAACTGCACGGGCCATGATGCACTGATTAAGTGTGAAAAAAATTACATTTCTAACTGGAAATGTTCAAGGTAAAAAATGCATACATGATATCCCACTATTTAATGCATTTAATGAACCCTAAATTGAAGCATTTCCTAATGGTAGCAACTGCAGTGTTGGTGGCCATCATAGCCTTGCTAGTTCCCGTACAGGTTAAAACCAAGTACTCAATGTTTTAGCCCACTCTGGTATGACATTTATACATTTATAATAAGCTTAAATATAGGGAAAACACATAACTGGGTATTGATCAACTGCCCATACAAACAGCAACACCGTGGTAGTTCTGTAGTGCCTCTTCTTCTCAGTCACCATGCAGAGTCCATTCAAAATCCAGTGTCAGCTGCTTCTAATCTTGGGAGTCACTGGGGGTTTTGTTTGGTGGGCTGGAGTTTTTACATTTCCATTAAGACCATTTGAAAATACAGTCTCAATATAATATGGGATGGAAACATACAACTAAGTCAAACCTCACAGTCCTCATAAATTTAAGGCATAGTTTTAAAAACCTCTTAAGGAGATGTGCCTTTGGATTTTATTAAAAATGAAGGTAACAACAAATAAAAGAAAAACTAAAACAGAATAGGTAGAACATTTTATTTTTGTCAAACCTTAAATGTAAAGTATATTAAAAAAACATGGTTTGGAATTTCAAGAACAGGAATATAAACATGTATTGTCTATCCCAGAAAAAAAATCATGCAGGTGTTACAGTATTTGATCATTCTCTACATTCACTGGTATGCAATATCAACTTAATGGTATTAATAGATACAGAGATGCTGTAAATTGGTACAAATACCAGGGTCTTCAGGCCTCACTTATACTTCAGATGAAGCAAATCTGTTCTTTGGTAATTGGAGAAGGCTCACTTTCCATTCCAATACAGGACTGTTAGGAGGCCGTATTAGCCACTCAGCTCAGCAAACTACAACTCCTGTAGGCAGTCTGGGCTATTTTTGTCACAGGACAATAGTATCAGAGGTGGTATTAGAGGTATAAATACAAAGAAGTTAAAATGATTCATTCATTGTGGTGGCTGTTTCAGGAAAAAAAATTCAAACTCTGTCCTCCTCTATTCATTGTTTAATCTAGGTAACATTTAGACTCATATGCAAAGGTATTTGCTAGATGGGAATGTACACATGCATACTTTCAGTTTAAATAAAGAGACGTGTGTGGAGAATGGCAATTTAAAGTTAACACGACTTGAAGGTACTCCTATAATAAAGTTTAAAGATTTAGTAAACTGGGACATTACAAATCCAAAAAAAGTGTTTCTATATTTTTCATCTTCCCTTTTTCAACAAAGACTGACAGAATATACATATACAGGTTGACAATTTGATTTATCCAAAACGACTTTCACTTTGCTCAGTTTTTGCAAGTCCTACTGACTAAAATGTAGTATCATTCACAACAAAATATTTTCAGTAAGTGAAACAATAAGCAAATAAAACCAAATCTAAGCTCAGAAGCTAAGTGGTTCAGAAAGCCTGGGAACATCTATGTGTGCGTCAGTGTCTATAGCTTTGTTTTATACATTATATATGCAGACACACACACACACGTATATACACACCCCGTGCGCAACGCGCACACACACACAGGGGGAACCTGCAGTGGAGATCAATCTATTTTCTAATAAGGAACAAAACACATTATTTAAAAATGTGGCTAATTTAACAAAACAGAGAAGAAACTGCTGCTATCAAAATATACAATTTGGATTGCAGACTAGAAGGCTAACAACATTAAAAAAATAGTTTTAAGCAAAACCCCTTTGCTTCTGAATAACAACAGGTATCAACCTGCCATAGCATGAATCATCCAAACAAGATTTTATAAAAAGTTTAAACTGTGACCCTTCCTCATTTGTAAAGTTCTTGACATATCATATAGTGCGAGCTCTGGTCTCCAAACTGGAGGCCCTTCCATTTTTCTCAATCCATACTTCAAGAAACAAATGGCAGCTGAAGGATTCAGAATCTCAAGTGAGATTTGTGCTTTACCATGTACCTGAAAAAAAGTAACAGAAGACAATATTACTACCCTTGTGGCATTTATGTGAGTTTTATTTTCAGGAATAAAATGCACAGACATTGTTAAAACAGAATTCTGAGAGAATCAGAGAGTTACCAGAGAGATGCAACATCTTATGCATCATATAGCTCTGTATTATGCACAGTATTTTTCCCACTAAATGACAGTCAGCTAAAACCCTTGCCTTCAAGAAAATTCATGTTTTCCAAAACATCAAATGACTTCTAACATTCAAAGACTGTTGTTAAAGATAACTAGTTCAATCTGAGAGTTCAGATACATTGTTTATCTGAGACCTTTAAATAGGAAGCCATATAAGTTTGATGATTGGAATTATTTTGACAATTCCCACAGGATTTTCTTTTTCACTCAATCACTCAAACAGTTTGCTGTGCAATCAACATGAAAAGATAAAACATTCATGAAATGCATGGGCTTCTTCCCTCCCTCAATATTTCTTCAACTGCTTCATGATAATAAAGTTTCTTCTCTACAACATGAAAAAGGAATTGCAGTGAACTTCTGATTCAGGAGGGTTCTGAACCACAAACAAGCACAGTCAGAAGCAAAGCTGCTCTTCACAAAGCTGCTGCTGTTCCCCCACCCCTCAGTTCTCACAGAAGGCAGGGCTAAATACTCAGAAGGACCCTGAGATACAGAAGAATCACCAGTCCAAAACTGATTACGTGCCATGTCTTCTTTGAGTTATTCTACCCAGTGCTGTGGACTCAGGGGCATCAGCATAAGATAATCTTTGTGGCACTTTATCTTAAGGTAGTTTGTCAACTTTTCTAGACTGTCATCTCATGACATGGAGAGAGAATGAGGAGAGCTTGTAAGCTCAGAGCTGCAGGAACAAAGCGAAACGCCACAGCACCTGGACTGTCCTCCATTCCTTGCCTTCTGCCTGAAGGGAGATGGGGAATCATGGCACTAATCAGTGATTAATGGTAACTGCCCCTCCCTTAAATACATGCTTATTACACTTTGGGGATCAACAGTCTGTAAATATAGACCACTACGTTTTATTAACTGTGTCATCGGGGAACATCAAAACAAGCAATATCTTCAAGCTAAAACATTGTTCAGATATCTAAGTTGTACACAATTCCCCTGACATCATAAAATCACGAGCATCAAGGATTTCCATCAAGAAACACACCTGTCCAAAGTTTCCCAGAAGCGCAGAAATACCGGCCTGTCCAAGTGTCTTTTGTGGTAGCTGAGTTCTAACACTGTTACATCCCATTTCTGTACATTTGGATCCAGGCGTACTTCATCGTATTTGAGATGAAAAGCTTTAACTACAGGAAAAAGGAAACCATTTAGTGTATAAACATGAAGACTTTACAGTGCTTTTTTATTAGTCAAGGAAAATTCCCACCCCATCACTCTTTTTTCAGAATGAAGCCTGAGAGCAAAATTAATGAGCCCATAACCCAAGGAAGTCAACTAGTTACTAAATGGCACTGAGCTAAATATAGTGGTCAGTGGTTCTCATGCTATTACAGGTTTAAGGGAAAGGGCAGCCCCTATTTTTAGATGCACAGATTCCAGGAGAAAAGCAGAAACCCACTGCCAATTCAAGTGCATTTGCTTTGAGAAACAAAGACGTTCTTTCTGAAAACCTCAAAGAAATAAAAATAATTAAAAAAGGTATTTGTGAGACCACTGAGAAGGAAGCCTGGCTACTACCTGCAAGTCCAAGTTCCAGAACTGACAGCAGAATGCCAGTGTAACCCCTCAAAGGCTACATGAAGCATTCTGAAGAATTAGTAACTGTCAATTTTCCCTGATCTAGTAGTCAGCTAAAAATGGTAAACTATTAACTGTTACTTTTCTCTTGGGAAGTACTGTCATATCTGACATATCTGTCATATCTGTAGAGCACAATTATTTACACAGTTAGCATTAAAAATACAGTATTTAAGTCTTGTACAATTCCTATCTGATAACCAATTTGATGATTGCAGTAGTACTGGTAAAGAAAAAGAGAAGCATCTGACCAGTTAATGTCATGGTTGTTTCTTTTTTTAATACCACACTCCTCATTTTGCCTTCCACAGAATCCACCTACAGTTTCAGCTAAATGGCCAAAATAGATTAAAAAAAAAAAAATTTAAAAATCAGTTCCTTTTTCCAGATCCATCAAGGAACTTCCTAGAAGATTGCTATGTGAAAGTAGCTTTTTTTTTTCCAGTTGACAAACTAAAGAAATTATCATCTCGCTTGTATCTCTGCCAGATACATTTTGGGGCTTTGTGAATGAAAACTAAGAACACACAAACATCATCTTTGCTACACAATGTTGCATGTATTCAAATAACTCCAGAGAAAATAAATAAAGATATGCTGGGGCCATGCATTTATAGAAAACTTAATCAACACCTGACACATACTCTGCATTAAGGTGAAATGTTATTGAGCTGAAGACAACCCACTACTGAAACAAATCACTATTAAAGAGCTCTGATGTGCTCCTGGAATAGGACTTAAAAAGGTATTCAAAATCAAGTATTTGTTCGTTAAAGTGACATCATTCAAAATTTCATCTCAAACATTAACTTGCACACAAAAAATTAAGCTTGTTTTCTACAGGCACACTGAATGCTCAGACCATGTGTAGAGAAAATTAAAGAGAACAATTTTAGAGACTCAATTAACAAAATGCTACGTGACATTGCAATTGAACAAGTACAACCAGCTTGACAGGCTCTGACCTAATACAAATTTTATTGAGGAATTCTTTATGCTAAGCTACCTGCTGGTTTTCCAACATGACAGTGATAAGCTCTGAATATTTGTTAATCAGTACAAACCCAGAAACCACATTTATGAAGATTATTGAACACTATAAATACAGGAAAGCAATACCTTCAGGTAAAATTAAACACATACAATTGGATGCGTTCTCTTCTTTTACTTGTTTTTGTTTGAGGTGTAAGTCACTAGGAAAAGTCATAGTCTTTACCAGGGAAGTATTTTAAAAATACCTTGCTTTCAAGCAACAGAATGCAATTCTAAAATTAAAAAAGGTCCATTTCAGGGTATGAGTAGAGTAAAACCAGATATCCTTCTTGCACTTGAAAAATGTAAGAATTTGCACCCCTTCAGAATGAACTGTGTGGGCTGTGACTGTGAACTTTGGCACAGCAAAGACCAGAGACATCAATACATGCCAGAACAATTCCTACGGCCCTCTATACATTTATATAATATACCCAATGTTAGAATAGGAGGCAGCATGCAACTGCTAGCTAGACCTTAAATATTTCACTGCATTTTTCTTGGTTTTGCTCTTCACAATTCCCATTTTCTCTGTATCTTGACTTTGAAGTGTTATTTTCTTCTTTCATTAGTCTCTTTTGTTAAGCTCTCTCCAGTGGTGCACTTCTACTTTTACAATGACGTTCATGCTCTTTCACTCTTTCTCTGCTCAGTCTCAATCTCCCTTAAGTGACCTATTTTATTTTGTTGTTCACAGACCCATCCTTAGCTTTCTGTCCCACCATTGGGTTTTTCCCTTGCTGTTTACCAAACTAGCATTCTCCTTCCAGATTCTGCTTCACATACCAAATAGGTGCACACATAAAGCCTGATTGAACTTGTTTCCTCATCACAGTGACTGGAAGATGACAGGCTCAACTAAGGTGGGTTTTGGTTTGTTGGGTTTGGTTTTTTTCTTTTGTGTGTATGCACTGGTTTGGGTTTTTCTAAAAAAGAAAACAACCAGAAACCACTGGACACTATCAAAAGGTCTATTTTCTAAGGCAGTTCCACACTGAAGCAACAGAGAAGAGAAGCTGACAGGTCCCTTAGATATTATCACCCACCTCACTGTCAGAGGAGTGAACTGTGCAGGGGAGTGCAGTATGCTCAAAGCATACTGGGCACAGTGCTGAGAACTCAAAAAACCTGTTCATATCTACACAGTGCTAACATCTAGCTCAATTTAAACTTTAAACTTGAGCTTTTTAAAACTTTGAAGGTTTTATCATACACAAGATCATATTTGCATACTTTCTTAGTGGAATACTAGGTGATTAATCCTTTGTATAAAAGTAGCAATGGAAAGTGAAGACAGCCTGCAAACCTGTTATCTACTAATTGTTAGAATACGCATTGTCTGTTCACCTTTTTTTAGAAGATTGGAAAGTAAATTTGTACACTAGCTGTTTCTGACTCAAAGATGACAGCTCTGAGAAGATTTCTGTGAGCTTCCACAGGTCAGAAGAAAAGAACTGCAGAGGGCACATTAATATTCACTATCTGTGAGAACACCAAAGCCACTGTCTGCTCACCCACCCGCATCCAAAGCACTCTGGCAGTACTCTGCCATAAACATCAACACCTCTCAAGAACCCCAAGCACAATAAAAAACCCCAAGACACCTAAACCCAAGATAAATCCCTTACTTTTTGCAAAGATATCGACAGGAGATCCGTCAGGCAGGAGCCAGGGCCAGCCTTTGAACTGCCAAGCAGGCCCCTGTACAAACACGGCCACCACGCGATCCCTGCGAACACAGAAAGGGATGGACACGGTGATGCCTCCAACACTGATATTACACAGTTTCCTAAATGTGCCTTAGCATGGCTTCTTATTAGAGTAACAGCAGTATAGCCTATAACAACCACAGCTCCAGCACAACTGCTTTTCCTTTGTTAAGCAAAACTAAAAAAAAAATTAATGTCATTTTTCTGGACTTTTAGCTGTCCCTTTGCAGAATGTAGCTCAGTTTTTCATGTTACAATTTTAAGAACTCCAGCAGTGTTTATTTGTGGTTATTATGACTTTGCTTTTAAAAAGTGCTCTAACATTGTTAGAGATAACCTTCCATGAACAGCACTGAAAACTGAGGTGTGTCCATTTAAAACACTTTATCCTGAATACAGCTCACTTTTAGTTTAAATTTCTGCAAAGTGCATCAGATGTTGTAAGAGTACATAACCATTACCTGTGATCTAAGAAAAGAAATCTGTGCTTAATATGAAGCTTTTATATTAGAGAAATTAAACAAAAAAAAAAAACACCTTTAAGAAGAAATTACGTCCCCCACATGGTCTGTCTTTCTGTTGAACATTTACATCATCCAACCACGGTTCCTACCTACTACAACAAATAATTACCTCTCTAATCTAATCCCCAACTAAAGTCATTATAAAGCCCACTTAAGGCCAAATGGAAAAGAACAATCAAAGTGAAGTTTTGTGGTTTGGGGTTTTTTTGCAGGTTTTGGCTCCTTTGGATAAAACCAAGATAAAAAACCCCACACCACCTCTTTAGTCAAAAGCACTTTAGAAACCAGCTGAGATGGTTCATAAAAGTTTGATCATTAAACATTTTAAGTGCTATTTGATATTCAGAATTTCAAATGCCCAGATTTCTGATTTCAAACCCACAGATTTCTGAATAGTGCAAGTTCTAAATAAAGAACAATTAACTGAGGAACAGGACCCTTTCAAAGTATTCGTCTCCATTAAAATCTAATTTGGAAGTTACAAAAGCACCAAGTATGTCATTATCCATATCCAAAATCTTCACACTTGCAAGGAAGAAGTAAAAAATGCTGTATAATGCATTTCATCAAATAACAAAAAGGCATCAAACAACAAAAATATGCTTTTTCAGAATCTTCCTGCACGAAGAGAACTAATTTTCATAGCGCTGAATAATGTGCTGCAGACCAAATAATTCATTTCCTGCTTAATCTTCAATTCCCTTTCCCCAACTAGGGCTCTCCCTTCAGAAGTAAACTGCCATCATTGAATCCAATTCAATGAATTCTAGTCAATTCTGGAATCATGGTTCAGTCTTTACTGTCTAATGGATTTTCTCTCTTTAACTGCTGAAGAGGTTGGAATGCCAGATACTGAAGGCCTGCACCTTCCACCAGACTCTCCTTCAGAAAGCAGAAAAGAAAGAAGGGTTTTTCTCCCAGATTATGGTTCAGTGACTTGAATGCTGCAGTATCAAAAACTTTCCAGAAACATACTATGAACATTTTTATTTGAATTCCTGGAACATTTCAGACAAACCTAATAAAATCAGTTGTGCTGCTCACACTGTTAAAACGTAGAGTGTTGCAAGTCTTTACAACCTTTCAGAGGAGTTTAGTTTTATATTATTTTCACTGGAAGAAAAGACTCCTATGCAGTTAATCAAATCCAGTTTTATATCTGTATCTTCATTTGTTCGTGAATTTCATGGTATTTTATTGGCCCCCTCCAAATTCTGCATTGCCCTGGTTAAGAAATTTTGTAAAGGAGAAACGCTTTTACCAGTCCTGTGGCATAAGTTTCAGAGGCTGGTCTACTACTCGGTAAGGTACAGTAACACTGACTGTAGTTCCCCCAGGCTGCATCTGGTCCTTCCTTCTCTGGATTAGAGTTTCATTCTCTCGTTGACAGCCTTGTTTCTTCTTTTCATCTGATGGTACAAACCTTGGGGAAAAACAAAACACTCTGTAGAAAAGGGCAATTTACTTGATGGAATCAGCAGGAAAAGTAACAACTTGATCCGAACTTGGCATTATTGGCAGCATCACTGGAGCCATCTCCTTTGCACTCATATGCCAAGTCTCCATCACTACTCATTCAAAACAGAAAAAAACAAAAGAACATAAGAATATTATTTCATAAGCCCTGATGATAAAAACAGTCAGGTCCTCTGACCCTCAAAAATACAGCTTGACCTGTCCTTATACATTTTTGGCACTCCTTGTCGTCTTACCCAATACATTTGCAGATGAGGACCCAGATCACAAGTGACTGTAACTCTTTTTTTATTATGACCAAGGGTAACATGAGGGAACCTGCCCACTAAAACAAATCTTCCTGGAGCAAATTTTAAGAGCTCTTGGAGCCTTCAGAATTATGTTTCCTCAAGAAAGCTGGCATTTTTGGTGAAGAAGGCTTTTGAGTAAGATTTTTTTTGGAGGATGGTGATTTTACATGATCAATGATTCCTGTGGTTACTATGATGTATGATGCTACAATTTGTTGTTTGGTTTTTTTCTCTGTAGCTTCTCTGATAGAATAAGTGCTCAGAAAATACAGATGTGATCCCCATGTCATATGTCATCTCTGTAAGACAAAAATAATTGCTTAAAATATGACACCACTCCCTCCAATTAATTACAGATCTTTAATCTTTCAACCCCGTCACCTTAAAAAATATATGCCATCCCATTTCAAGGCCCTCTTCTTTATGGTGATAATAAAATATCCAGAACAGGTCTCAAAACTGGCACCATAAATGTGAGAGTAGTGTAGGCCTTATTATGGATACATCTCGGTGGATTTTGTCAAAAGAAAGGTAAGAGTCGGGTTTTATAGAACTAAAACTATGTCCCAGAAGTTGATGTGATCAGTGTCACCACCCAGGCCAGTAAAAGAGTGGAGTTCAAAGCCCTGTTCTCCTCATTCTCTACTCAGAGCCACCCTGCTGCACAAAAGCCCTGTTTGCTGCTTACATTTCCTTTCCAAAGCTTCTGATAAAAGCAAAGCACAGTTGCACCAAACTGCTGCACTTATCATGAGTGCTGGTGCTACATTTTAAAAGCACAGGACCTAATTGGTAGTATTTCTCTTCATTACAGCACACATGGTGCTTTTGAGCAGTTTACAACATTTTTCAGTTGTTTGCACCATTTCTGTTTGTTCTCCTCAATCAATTTCTATTTGAATGCTAAAACCCAATGAGGGTTCACAGGCAGACTGCACTTTCTATTGCAGGAGAAACAGGAAAAAGGAATGCAAAATTAAATAGGAAGAAAAGTTCATTATTCAGTCAACTTGAAAATACTCATTTTCTCCACATATCCAACGAGAAAATGGCATTTTAGGGAAAAAACCCCAACCAAACAAACATGTTTTAAGGCAGCAGGTGAAAACTGCCAATAAACCTTCAAGAAAAACTGTTTAACTTTCCCAATCTAAATGAACAGATGAAGGCCCCTTTACACTCCTCATGATTTAACAGTGTTTCAGAAACAAAGCCACAAGCAATTTCCAAAGTGTGCATCCAAATGCCTGCAACTGATCCAACTGCACCAGGAAAGTAAAAAAAAATCCCACTGCCTTCAAATGACTATGAATGGTGCATTAAAGCTGACTAGTATTGCAAAAAATCATTACAAAAAAAACATTCCAGGTCTGAAATGATGGGCTAGAAATTAAATCATGCTTATCTGTCCTGTGAAACATCACCATTCTAATGGAAACACAAACAAAAAAGCTATAGAGGACACCAGGAAAAAGTACACTTAGGCCACTTAAAATATTATTTTAGCAAGTTAAGATAATAATTTCCCCGATAACTGAAGGAATTAGAAACATTTAATATTTACATAGATTTTTATTTATCACAATGGACTGACACAGTTGCTACACAGAAGCTTTCAACACAGTTCTGCTTTGGGAAAAGCTATCAAACGTGATACCAAAATTTAAGTATTTCTGATCAATTTGCTAATTAAGAGCTCAAAAGCAAGGTGCATCTTGAGTCATGAGCATACTAATAGATTGTCCTGCCAACACGTCACAGGCTTCACTTTGCCAATATTAACTGATAGGAAATTCTTATTTTATAACTTAAAATTAAGATTTGCTTAGTGGACTTCAGCTTTTAAGAAAACCATTAATGAGTCTTTCATGACCCATTAGAACTAAAGGCATTTGGGCTGAAAAGAATGGAAATAAATAAAAAAATATTAAAAATATCTGAGAAGCAACACCTCAGACACCTTTTATCCAAGTGGCAGGGTTTACATGAAGAGCAAGGACCACCTAAAATGGTGGACATACTGAGAAGAATTTTGCCATTCTTTGTCACACGCACTAAACAAGAACAAACTCTTACACAATATCTAAATAAAAAGCAAACAGCCTTACACTACAGTGATAATCAAATATTCACATGAGCAGGTTACATTTTAAATTTAGTTTGCAAATATGAGGAAGCAAACACATGTTAAATGGAATCTGGAAAGTTGGCACGCTTGCCAAATTAGACAAGAAGCAATATTGCTTTTCTAGAGTCTAACAACTTCACCACTATATCTGAGACCTCTCAAATTTGGCTGAAACAGCCATTCTCAATTCTACTCTCAGCTTTAAGTGTTTCTGTGTTTAAGAATTCATTTCAACACTAGTTTATTGGCAGTTTCTCTCCATTTCAGCTAGAAATTGTGTTACAGCCATTAAGGCACCATTCAGTTGTGCCTCAGTTAGGTACCCTCCAGACAACAGCTTTGGTTTTATTTCCTGTAAAATCTCTGAATGTTTTCAAATGCACTTCTCTAGGACACAATACAAAATTTCTCATTATCTGAATTCCCTGAAGAAAAAACTATCAATGAGCAGATTCACATGGAACAGCAGAGAAGATGACTGTCATAAAGAAAGCACTGAAGCAAAGCTTACATATATGTAAACACACAGAGAACAAGAAAAAAGGACAGCTCAAAGAAAGTTTATGAAATATGTGCCTGCATTTCCAGGAACCATCAACTCAGTAAGTAAAAAGTCGTGAGCATAAGAATCAAGAATCAATAGAAGGGAAGTTCTAGCCAGGTGGGGGTTGGTCTCTTCTCCCAGGCACTCAGCAACAGGACAAGGGGGCACGGGCTCA
>JAOXXN010000120.1:25911173-25949762 GCA_026770055.1 Myrmophylax atrothorax
GTGGCACTGAGTGCCATGATCTGGTAAAGGGACTGGAGTTGGACCAAGGGTTGGACTTGATGATCTCGGAGGTCTTTGCCAACCCAATCGATTCTATGATTCTATTCCATGAAATTATGGTAGGATTAAAAACATAATCATGGCCTGTGCCAGCACTACCTGGACATAATACAAGCTTAAGGAATGTGAGTATTAAACACTAAAAAATGTCTTCCCTTGGAAATTATTTATATTATTATTATATGGTACTATAGCCAGTGGCTTAACTACACATTTGTACTTGACACCTTTTTAATCACCCAATACACTAGAAATGTATTCTGAAACCTGACTGTGCAGGAGCTTACAGTTTCTTGGTGCTTCTCTGGATTACTATTCCTTAGAAAAATAAAAAATTCCATATCTACATACAATGTAGTTTTATACTCCTATTAGGAAATTAATAGCACTTGATTCTCTTGCTGTTAATTGCCAAAATAATTATCCACATAAAAAATGGTGCCCTCTCATTTTCCAAAGACAGCAGGTCCCTTTCCTAAGGCAACAGGCAAGTGACTGAACAAGAATAAATTATGGGAGGTAACTGGCAAGGTACAGCACACTGAACTGCCTGAGCTGCTCATGCCCCAGCTCTAAATTCACACCCACTACCAGCATTAAAAGAGTCTGGCTGAGGTCAGATCAGCACTTTCCAGCCCCCAACTCAGGCACACTGAAAAATGCATGAACAGAGAGTGAGGCAACTCTGATGCTCCACAGTAACCAAGATCATCACAATACCCATTTGGTTGTGCTCAGAAATGGAGACTTATTTTTACAACCCTCTCAGTATTTCTGTTAAATTACAGTATCAAAAGCTTTATACACCTATTTTTCCAAGACAACAAAGCTCTTTTTATGTAATGCATCATCCCTGAATCTGTCCCAGATACTCTGCTCAATATCAAAGCTGGATAAAGCTCCATGAGTTGCCTGGCCACATATGGTGAAATGTATCACAAGTAAGAGCATCATCATAATAAAAATACATGATCATCATCTAATTATTCACATCTCCCTGATGTAATTCCTGCTTTGCCTTTTCTTTTTTCCATGCAAACCAGAAGCCTTGCCTCTGAAAGGCCTTACATCAGAAATTCTCAAATACTCAGTCTGGAAAGCTGGATTTTACACAATAATTGTGATATCCAGTGTTGCATTTAGATAGTTACTAAGAATAAAGTGTATTATATAAAATATTTTTAAGAAGCGTCACAATATATCAGAATGTATTGCATTTTTTATTTTAAATTAAATTAAATCTTTTCACTATTTCAGAAACTCTTCCTTTTATGTTGTACTTGGCTCTTTTAAAAAATAACCTTTCAAAAAAAGTTATCTAAAATATTTGTATATTTTTGCAGGGCATGATGTGTATATATTAAAATTATATACAGAAATGTCCTCCTTCAAAATCTAAGTTGCAACAAATATATTGAACAGAAAAATTAGATATTTTGAAAAAATAAAATCTTAAACTAGCACCATGCTTTGGGTTTCTCATTACATACATTTCATTTTACTCATGATCATTTTCCTGCTTTCCATATTCTCTGCCTTAAAAGAGAACATAACAGTAGTGATAAATTAAAGATGCTAAAAATCATACAAATGTCAGCCAAATTTGGCATGAAAAAATTATAAAATACTACAGAGCTATGAAAAGGCTTAGTAAAAATGTAGGCATAATTAATAGGTTTCTTGCAGTTCTTAACAATTGAATTTAAGGCCGACCATAGTACCAGATGAAGATTCCTCTGTTCATTTTATAACTACCAACCTAAAAATATCTGTCAGGATACCACAATTTGTTTTTCTCATATGCAAAATGACAATGCATTGCAGTTCTGTTATTTACAGAAAAATCCAACATTGCAGACAGAAACTATCCTAGAAGACAGAGATTCCTAGTTATGGCTGTAACTTCTCATTTTAAGTGGTTTGGTCTCTAACATCAGCTAATTTTTTTTCCTTATTTTAAGAAACATTTAAATGGACAGAATCACAAAAACTGCTTTATTTATGAAACTCAAACACTCATTCTTTATGATCACATACTTTCTCAGAACTGTGTTGCTTCAGGGGTATGATGTGGAAGAACAACCCATCCTATAACCATCTTCCATACCCGAAACCATCCTGGGCACATCGCTCTCCCAGGGTTCTCCTACTTTTCTTTACAGTCTTCCCCTGCAATGGCCCTTCCCTTCCAGCTCCAAAAATCTCTTCTCCTCCTGCTGCATCACTGATCTCCTCTGATGGTAAATACAAGCAGGCTGACTACCTCCAGAACTACAAGAAATGCAAATCTAGCTGCATCTTCCTCAGAGGGATTAGGGAGGGAGTATTAATTTAGGTGTGTTTTTGCTATCTGGACAATATTTCTTTATTCCTTGTGGCAATGACAGGAGTCTTCAAAATCTCTACTCTTCTGTCAAATCTGGCTGTAAACGGGGAATGAGTTGAAGAAGGTGGTGACATGAAAGGCAGAAATTAGTTAAGTCTTCTTTCCTTGGAAAACCGTCACATACCTATCAATCACATTGTACATCAGTGCTAGTTCTACACTCTGCATACCTGAACAGCAAAAATAAACCCTGCAGCCATTCCTACAGAAAAGTACGTCAATAAATCTGAATGCCAAAGAAATACAGGCCTAGTGGCATATTTTCTAGACGAGCACTAGAACTATCATGGCTAAATTAATATTTTGCTCTTCTGAATTCTGCTATTGCCCTTCTGATTCATTAACATACCTTGCTTCTTCACTTTCTCTTTCATATTGGTTAACTACATCAGTGTCCTCCTTTGAACCCTTAAACTTAATTTCTTCTTTTTCTGGATCATGTTCATTGCACTCTAAATATCAGCATCCTCATGGGACAGGTCTTCAGAAGTTAACTACAACTTTGCCCTGGTGGAGCTGCAAACAGCTGAAAACTCTGCCTCCTGGCACAGACGTATTTTGACATGGCATAAAGGTGCCTTATTCCTTTCTAGGTATTCCTATACCAGGAAGTCACAAATTACATAGATGTAAAATCCAGGGCTTATTGTGGATATTTTTTCTTAAACATAAAAACGAACATAAACAAACAACATCCTCTGTCAACCCAATTTTATCAGTCCAGTGACTGCTTGCGCATTATTAAACTGTAATGTTAAAAGCCACCCTTCTCTCCATTTACATATTTCAGAGGAGACATCAATAGTCCAGGACTTACTGGATCTTTGATGGTGTGTGGCAGTAGGCTGGGAATCAGAGTTATATCAGAAGGCACCTTGTATCCCACAGCACAGTTTTGTAAAATTCTAGGGCAACTGCAGAGGAGGCCAAAGTACCACAACAGGCCAGTCTGGTTTTGAAAGAGAGCAGTTTACAGTCTCATAATGGACAAGAGCAGGGGTGGTCAAAAGAAGACCCCTCCATTTCTTGAACATACTGTCTGCAGCAGTGTATTTCTCTGTGAAAATGACTGTCTATTCCAAAAAAAATTAACTGACCTTTACTGATAGGCAAGTCTAAATACCATGACCTGTTGGACAAGCAGAAGGTTTCCTTCAGCCACAATGAATTAAATCTTAGAATCAGATGTATGATGCAGAAATCAAATTTTTTTCTGTTATATTTTTATTATATTGTATATCAACTCACTGATACTTCCCTGGATGAATTTTCATCAATATTTAATGACAATAAGTGAACATGAAAAAAAAAAGTCTTTATTTACACAAACAAGTGAGCTGCTTGGCTGATAGTCTGGTACAGACCTTCCAGTCACCTTCTCCTGTACAGTAACTGTGGCCATTTCCCAAAATCTTTTCTGAGCTCCAGGAGAACATTGCTCATCTTCTCTAAGCCTTTTCCACTGTGAGGGTTCACTGATTGGTGCATTTACATGACACAGAAGAAAACCACTGCACACATTGGAACTGGTACTGCCCAACTTCCTCCTCAATCTGCCCTCTGGGCCCACAGGTCACAACTGAGCCAGAACTCTGAAAAAAGGTTTTTGCTTTTTTCCTACTAGTCAAAAGGAATTAATTTCTTTTATACTCTTGTCTGGAAAACTAGCTTGTCACAAGAGAGCAGATGAACCCTCTCGCTTAATTACTAATTAGGTACCAGTGTAACTTTTATATCTGAAAACAATTTGTTATACAGTATGTTCTAATCAGCTACTTACTTCAGATCTTGCAGAAGGTCCTTTGCATTAAGCATTGTTATTAAAGAGGTCGTGGCTGCTGGAATAATGATTATGGGAGTTCGAGATCCTGTAGAGACAATAAAGTTAGACTTGCCTGGGGGGTTTTTTGGTGTGTTTTGGTTGGTTTTCCCGCTCTTTCATTAAAGGAGCTGGACATGGACATAAAAAACCCCATGCTTGCTTAACAGGTAGCAATCTTGGAAAAATATTCAAGGAAAATTGTAGTAAAACTTATTGTAACCTAAAGATTCTCATTCACAAAAGAAGCATGTCCCTGTATCATGAGTATCTAAATATGGGTAGGACCCATATTTACCAAAACAGAATGCTGTCTGCATTCCACTGCTTGTTTATGTTGTTGCTTGTGGTTTCAGAAAGAAAATAAAAAAAAAGAGTGGGCACAAATCACAGAAAAACGGAAAAGATCATGTAACTAAAAGTGACTCACCTTTTTTCTGGTTTGGAGGAGGTCTTGCTTGAGAAACTGAAAAAACCCAGAAAATACGGCAGAATGACTAAGACATACATACAAGTGTGACTGTAAGGCAACACTTCAATGTGTTTAATTGCAGGAGGGAACTAGAGTCACACTACAGTCATTAGATCATTTTCACAGATGCAATACACTCAGTTGAAGAAGGGATGCATAATTTTGGTCTGAGTATTCAGAAACAAACAGCTTTTGACCCTCTGAAACAGATGTTAGGAGAGTTGAGTCACTCTCTCCTGGTTTTTCTGAAGATAGTCATCCCCCTCCATCCTCCACAAAAGGTCAGGGCATGACAACATTGACAAGAAGTGCCAGCAATCTTGAAAAAAAGCTGCTTGTAGATCCAAAGTTCAGTAGTGCCGAACAAACAGGAAAACTGTTTCACAACAAACTGATCTTTACAGCCCTTCACCTTTTCCTTAGCAGTTATAATCGGACATGACATCCATAGGACTGAGCTATCCTTAACATATATAGAAGTTTCAACAATCAAGATGTGAGTTTCAGGCTTACTCAGGTTAATTTGGGATCGCAGTGTGAGTTACATGAGCTCTTTGGATGCCACAAACAGTTAAGCTTGGCAGATACAGTGGCACTCAAGAAGGGGAAAAAAACCCCAACCAACCACATGAAAGAAAACTCCAAAACAAAACCCCAACAAAACCAAAAACAACCCTCAACTACCAAACAAAGGCACAAACACTATGGGACAGAAACTGAAGAACTTCCCTCCACTTCTGCAAGAAAATGTTTTCCCCTCAGTCTTCCAAGCTGTGACCACCTCAGTACAGGAGACACTGCATTCCAAAGTTGGAAAAGCTCTATCTTTCTTCACTTTGGTGCTACTACTGAATTACCTGGCTTCCCCCAAATAAACATTTTATAGCTCAGTTTTCACGTCCTAACTTCAGGAAAGAACTGCTGTGCTTGATAACCATCATCATGCATGTTTATCCTAATTCAGAAAATCAGAAGATGGTGAGAAGCAGCAAGATTGATGCAGACTAACTCAAGTCTCAACTGCTACTATGCATGACAAATTTCATTAATTGACTTCCAATTGCATAGCATCAACTTGCTCATGTTTATTTATGACCAACTGTTTCAGAAACTTCCTAGAACAGTATAAATATTCACAACACAAAGTTGCCATTGTTGAAATATTGAGACCATGTCCTTAATTATCTTTTCCTGACATTGTCAAATGCACCAATATAATCGACAACACTGTATTGAACTACATGAACTTTATCTACCCAATGATTTTTTTTTTTTAAATCTAAGTATCTCCTTAGTGCAAAAATGCCCCTAAAATACATGGGCAGTACCAATTACCCTAAGGAAAAAAAAAGAGAAAGAGAGAAAGGAAAAAGGTAAAAGAAAGAAAAAGAAAGAATAAAAAGAAAGAAAAAATAAAAAGAAAGAAAAAATAAAAAGAAAGAATTAGAAAAAAATAAGAAAGGGAGGAAGAATAAATATCTGTAAGAAATTTGATAGCTCTACCAAGACAGGCTGGTAGAAAAGTTGGTAAAGCAAAATGGTGCCAAAAAAAATAATCTTACATCAAAAGCACATCTCAGATATATTTTCCAAATCATTACTGCACAACTGTTTAGCCCAATTTAACTAACACTTCTTATGTGCAAAGCAGCATCCTCCTGGAAACAGCATGTTTTAGTTACTTTGACTGCTAAGAATAGAACAGCTGAATGTTTAAAAGTTCCAGACTCCAAAATACCCTAGAACAGGCAGAAAAATAAACCTCTTCTGACCACACCTCTCTTCTTTATTCTCTCTTCAACTTACAACACAGAGGCAAGAAAATAGATTGGACTGGCCTTAGAGAAGGGCAGTATCAGCACAACCTGTGTCATGCACAAACCCCACACTTGTGCCATTATTGCCCATGAAGTCATAGCCAGCAGCAGGGACTGTGACAACTCAGTCAGATTTCTGTTCTTGCCACTTCTCCCCCTTTCATCCTGCTGTCAGCTCCATTTGCATTGCGATGCTCAACGGGGCTAGTGAGATAAGTATGACAGGCAGCATGACCTTCCCAGTACCAAAATAACCAAACAGAACAATCTGTGCACAACAGCATTTAGGTCTGCTGAGAACATTCAATATTAGAACAGATTTTTGGGGAAGAATCAGCTTTACAGTATTAAGTCTTAGCATTAAATCCTGCTAATAAATCTCAAGGAATTAGCAAGGCACACATTGAAAGCATTTAGAGTCTCAACAAAAATCCACAGTATTCCAGCAGTACTTGTAGAAAAAGTATATTCATTTTAAACAGGAGTTTTGTTTCCAAACCTCCCAGAATGCCCCCACTACTTACGTAACATCATCCTGTTCTGAACATTGAGACCTTCTTCCATCAAATCATAAATTCTCATGGTATGCAAACCAGGTGCAGATTCGCACTTTGCTGTTTGGATTCACTGTTCATCTCATCTACTGTCTGTGCTCTTACACTCTTCTAAAAACTCTTCCTGAAGGTTGTTTATTAGAACAAAGTACCTTTGTAATTCCATCACTGAATCACAATTTGAGATTCAATCTGACAGACAAATGGACTTGGTAGCCAACATCTACTAACTGGGAATTAAAAAGCCAGTTGAGGATTCTGGCTCCAATACAAGTACCTTGTGTGCGAAGAAGTGCAAAGAAGTTATGATAACACATTCAGAGACTTACTTAATTCTGATTTATTAATCATAGAAGTCATAATATATCTCTTTTTGAGATTAGCTGCTTTGTTAAGGTTGTTTCTCCTTGGAGAACAACCAGCTCTTAGTAGATATTTGAGCTGGACTTTGTGAAATACCAAGCCCACAACCAACTTCACTAGTGCATCCTTTCAATAGGCTGATTGGGCAACACAGTGAAGAGAATGAACCCAAGTCCCAGTATGAACAAAAAGTTATGCGTTTTTTCCAACACATGCACAGTAAAAGGCCACAAATAAATGACACCCACTTCACTCTCCAGCTACCTAAGGTTTTCACTAGCACTTCTTTGAAACTCATAACAAATAACACAAATAAGAGTAGGCCACCTTACCTGGTCGTGGCACAGGCTGCGCTGCTGGAGTTTGTGTTTTTCGAGCAGATGCACCTTCCTTTTAAAAGACAGAAGAGGTAACATTAACAGCTGACCTTCTTGTCAGGTACATGGGTTTTTCAAATGAACACAGAGCTGTAGAGGGTATCATAAAAATGAGGGCAATATGTTTCCATTAAAGGGAAGAGAATAGAGAAAATATTCCAAACTCTTTATAGATTCTGGTTTAGACTTGGGGAGGACAGACAACCTCGTAAGCTTTTACAGGTTTACATTTTAAACATAAAGTGCCAATCTTAAGCTTTTCTTTTTTTTCTGTATTCAAAGAAACCTTTTCTATTTATAGTATTGTTTCATTTTACCTATGATCACTTTCACCAAGGGTCAGTAGTGTAAATGTAAGCAATTGGCTGTAGACATTTCAAAACAAGATCTGCTTATGCTCTGGATGCAAAACCAGGACCAAGAAATTGCAATGCATTCCTGCCTTGAGGAGTTTTAATGCCCAGAAATAGCACTCCATGATAATTAGTTCTGCTCATGCCTTATCCAATTACCTTAATGTAACACACAAAAGACCTGCACTATTGTTTATTCTTGTTAACTCCACAGAGTCAACACATCACCAAAGAAAACAGTGAAGTCACACATGTCTGCTTCCAAAGCAACACTAAATTCCTGCAAGAACAAATTGTGTTCTCAGTTACTGTTGTGAAACCTCACTGAACACACATCACAAACACTGGAAAAAGCTGCTATGAATTGCAGCCACTTCTATTTGCAAAGCGAACAGAAAACCTTGAACTTTATCTGAAAATCACTTCAACACAATGTGAAGTGCACCCCAGAACCAGGAGACATGCGGAAAGGTCAGAGATCCCACTCAGGGAAAAACCTGTTGGAAAGGACCCCAGTATGACATTATCACATTTCTATGTCCATGCATAAATAACAACACGCTTCGCAATTCAAAATAAAAGAGCTGATGAGTAGGCTCGAGTTCCATGATTTAAATAACACTTAGAAGAATTGCTTTTAAGTTTCCATCATGAAAGTTTGAAACTCGTTTTATCTCCAGATCTGTGAAGTACAAATAGCAATGCCTTGACAAGCTCTTGGAAAACACCAATTTACTCAAACCCTCTCTTCCCTGAGCTTTAGTGATAGCCACCTATGATTAGTTACAACAGGCTGGAGCTGATATTTGCTACAGTGCACAGCTTTTTTTAACCTCTCATTAATCTTTAGTATAAGGATTTAACCCTGCATTGCAAGAAATTGACTGATCCCAAATTTTACTGTACTCTTTTCTGATTATTAAAATACCAACATTTATGTAGGGCAGTCGAGTCAGTACCTGTTATTTTAAGACTTACTTTTTTAGTAGCACAGAAAAGGTATTTTTGCCAATGTCCTTTCACAATAATTACTCAGAAAATGATAAAAATGAAAATATCACCCTAAGAAAGAGCAGCAGAAAAGGCTGCCTTTCTCTGAGAGAAGCCTTGCAACTGAGAAACAGCACCTTTCTTTCAACTTCCACTTTCCAAGCTATTTGAAATAAAACATTTTGCACCTCTTTCTATAGATATTTGCCACCTTCTGTGTCAAAAGGCTGATCTGTGCTGGGCTAGTTAAGACGTTGAAGAAACCAAGAATTCCCCTGAAACACTTCCTGAATTTGCAGCACTTTAGCTTGATGGTTTTCTTTACATTTCATTAAAGAAACTTCACTTCCTCCAAGTTCCAAGTTTTTAAATGCAACTCAGTTTGCATGGATGCAGAACTATTACTGTCTGCAGTCCCACATGTTCATTCCTCTTTCCACCCCTACAGAATCAGCAATTTTCCTGCCTCCTCTTCCGCTAATGCAAGTCTCAAACAGACCCTGCAGGTCCTGCAGCAGCTGCACCAAAGGGAGGAAACGAGGAGCTTCAGAGGTTAGAGAGTTTTTGGAAACTCTTGTAAAGAATTATAACCAAATCAAAACCAAAGCCTTGCTTTGGTTTCTGTATGAGTGGAGCCTAACAAAGTACCTGTCAAATTATCTCTTTTGGAGTTTTTCATATTCTCCTCTGAATTGCCTTCTCTACAGTGAATAATGGAAAACTTGGTGCAAAACCCTAAAACAACAAAGCAAGGCTTTGAGAACATGGCAACTGAAACAAACAAAAATACCACTCCCAAAACAACAACAAAGTACATTTTAAAAAATAAATCACAAAAATACTTGATTAATGATAGGAAGTAAGTTCAATTAAATTAGCAGATACCACTTGCATGCTTATGACCATTCTATTTCTAAGAACAAATTCTGCAAATCAATATATTATGGAGGTCACAGCTTTTAGTTGTATAAATTGGTGCCTCAGATCATGATGGTTTCAGGAATGAACCTCGCTCAGGTCACAACCCCTGATCCTGTGGCATCTCAGTGCAGCAGCTCAGCTGTCACTGCTGAAGGTGTGTCACCCATCCTTGGCAGCTCATTTACATCCCTTCTCTCCTTACCATTTGCAGTGACCTGACAACCACCTCCTATTTTGCAAAACTTGCAGACAACGCAGCAAAAGAAACTCTGATCAGTAATTCGCCCCCACATTTCTTAAAAAGGTTTTTAAGGAGAAAGGTGTACTACGAAGATGAGAAAAAAGCAGAAGCACAGAACTGTGATGGTTGACAAGATACACCAAGTGGAGAAGAAAACCTGCTGTCAATAAGGAAGTCCTGATCAGGATAATGTTGTTAATATTTTCCTTTTATCTGTTAAGTTTGGATAACAAATTAATGCTTTTCAAAAGCATTCAGATAAAGGTATAGGTTTTTCCTATGACAACACACTGGCACAAGGTCTGTTCACAAGGCAGGTATAACAAGAAAAATGCACACTAAGATGTGTATTACTCTGACACAGTAAACGTCATACTTGGCTCATTCAAATACTCAAGGCAGGTGCTGCTGGTCATTTGTGGTCTGTCAGCTACTCAGAAGCAACTTCTTGTTTGATTTCTCCAATTCCCTGTAAAGGCAGGAGCTTATTCCTCAGTGAGTGCACAGGAAGATTTTTCAAATCTCCTAATGTCGAGTTTTTAATCTAAAAGTTACTCTTTGAGTAACCAGCAAATTCAGACTCCAGCTAGGGGAGCTTTTGTTTGTGCAGCTGTACCCTGAGCATCACAAGCAGCAGAAATCACTGTTTAGCTATTTAAAGAACATTCATTTCCTCAAAATTTCTGACTACTTAACAGTTTTGCTCGAAAATGACATACCTAATTCTTATGCATAAGCTGTTTGAGACTGCTAAGGAGTATATTATGAATATTCATAAGTCAAAACTAATTTAGTAACAAAACCATGTAATTTGAAAAATACAAATCTTCTTTAAGACAACCACTTAACATCGTATTTTAATCAAAAACTTATTACTTGGTTTACTTGTGCTAATTTACCATAGAAGGTTACATATATATAGTTTACTTATGATTTACATCAAATACATGAGTATTTAACCATTCAGAAGCAACAACCTGACACAGAATGTAATCAAGAAAACAGATACCAAAAGCTTCCTACTTTCCTGAACTTCCCTGCATCATTTCCCTGGATTGCTGTATCTGCTGTGCTGTGGGATTCATTCCATTCCAGGGCTCGTGTTTCCCACCATATCAGACATTTACAAAACAGCTGCTCAGTAATTATTTTTCCTTTAGTGTGTGCCTTCTGCTGTTTAGCACCGTCCTACCTAAACACCTAAGAATTCTGGAGTCACAGATCAGTGCATGAACAAACAGGTCAGCAGATGTGGTTACTACATCTATAGGTGCATTTCAGTTACACAAGAGTGGGTGTTGTTTTCATTTGGGGGTTTTGTGGATTTTTTTTTCCTCTTAAACACCTTTAAAACCTTCTGGAGTGTTTTTGACCTTTCTAAAAATAAAAATTTTTAAAAAGTAATTATTTGTATTAATTCACAAAAATCACCCATTACCAATATTTATCTGATACCATGACCCAACTGGTCGTTTCCTATATTTTAGGAAAAAAGTCTGTATTTTAGATACCTAGTACTTTCCTCAGGTCTAAATGTGCATTAATATCCACAGTTACGTTACTTTCACTTCTCAACTGGAATCAGAAATTCTCTGCACAAAACTCACACTACATTTTGGAAAATGAACATTTATGTTTTAAGCCAAACTGTTACCAGTATCTTATTGCAGCTTCACAAGCTGAAACAGTGAAAAGAAAAAATTCACTGCATGTCCCCTGTCCCAACTGGTTCTATGCAGAGATCCACAGAGTCTGTAGTATTTTGACCTCTAAAAAGATGTTAGGAGCAACAGATAGAGTTGACAATTTGATGCCATCTTGTGGCTTTTTTAATTTAGCAAATTTAAGTTCTACCTTGTTCCTTTCTAACACTTCCATTAGTACAAGAACTTTACCCAAAAATCTAAAAATTGTTAGGTAACTTGAACGCTCCTGCACAGAAGTACAAGTAAAAGTGACACTTGGTTCTGCAGGAAGTAAAACCCAGAGCAGCTCCCACCTTCGCCATCCATGGTGGGAGACAACTCACCCAAATATGGTTCTGTTTGGAAAGATGACTGTAGTAAAACTTGGATCCCAAAAGAGAAAGAAAATAAGTACATGTGGATGGCAAGATTGTAAAATTGTCTTGAAGAAGAGACTGCAATTTATCTATTCAATTTAGGGTACAGGAGACTGTAACAATTCATTGTGATTACCAGTAACTATCTTACCATTTCCTAAGTGACTGAAAGTATTGAACCTTAGAAAATTCTTGTAAACCCAGCCTAAAAAAACTACAATAAAATTTAAAACAACTGCATAGTTAAAAAGAGTATTATTTTTCTATATATTAAATATTGTATATATCAATGCATGAGAAACAGCCCAAGCAAAGGGCTGACTTCAAAACCACCTATCTAAAAATTGGTTCAGATGCCCTACTTGAAAGCTTGATAGAAACATTTATTTCAAATAAATAGCTTGGATTCTGAAAACACAGAGCTTTGTTCTAAAAATTTAAAGCCCTTAAAAGCCTTGGAAAAGAGTGCAAACCTTTCAAAGAATCAAGCAAAACAAATCCAACTGAGCGGCTGTGGCTCTGCTGCCTTCCCAGTAATTCTCTGACTTCTGCTCAAGAAAATTTTAATAATATTTTACACAGTGTTTCACATCATCGTTTTAGTTATACATGAAACTGGTACAGCTTATTTTCCTCCTTCTATGCACACAAATCTGCATGCAGTCCCCCAAGACATATTTAAATAATAAATTGTGAGCTTTTAACTGCCTTCCTAATTTTAAATTATTCAGTAAAAAAATCAGATTTGACAACAGGATCTTAACTATTGTGCAAATACTACTAATATTATAGTCATTTTCACTTCCTTACTTGAAGTACTAATAAAAAGGTCATTTCTACTGTTGACATTGTTTCAACTTCCTTATATCCTAAACGAGTAGGAGTTTAAGCAGAATGAAAGATACTTTTACAGAATTCATTTTAAAAGATTAAAAGTTTACCATTATTTATCAAAGTACTCCAATACCAACTATCTGAAGAAAATAACACCACAGAGTAACCATTCCCTACTTTGACAACTAAAAACCTGATGTGACAAGACAAAAAGGGTTGGTAAACATACATAAATAATGTTTATTTCAAAATACATAACTGTTTATAGAATCATTAAGGCTGGAAAACAAGTACAAGATCAACGAGTCCAACCTTTACTATATTAATATATATTATACTGAAGATCATGTCTTATCCACCATAGTTGGATGAAAAATGCAAGTAGAAGAACTGCCAATCCTCAGTTTAGCTGCAGGAGAAGACTTGATGCCCATTGCACAAGTATAAGGCAAGATTAAAATTCATTCTGGTTTTAAAAACAGTGTTTAAGTAAGTCCATATAACAAATTTTGGCAAGAGTAAGGAAGTCAGCCACAGGCAATGCCCTCTGAACCAGCACAGCATGGCAGTGATGGGGAGGGAGAAGGGCAGCCCAGGGGAGGGGGGCAGGAATACAAACTGTGCTGATGCCATCATGGGACTGACTGGAACTGAAATACTAAAGCTGGTTGTTCCAAAGCACTCAAAGTAATCTTTCACTTACAAAACTGGTCCTGTATTAATCCATCATGGAATTAAAACTGGCAAGTTCACTCAAATTCTGAAACACTGACACTGTAAAACATAGTAAAGAACTGATGGGTGTTTTCAGTAACACGTTCAGCCTGGTGATAAGTGCCATTGAAAGACATGAAAAATACTCACTGAAATGTCTTGTTCATCACAATCAGTTTAAAAGAAATTCAGTTTAAATTTGGAAAAATATGATTGAATTAACTGGACTTCTTACAGATAGCTTAGGCAATATTCTGGTTCTGCAAAGAAAATTCTTCTAAGCAAACCAAATCACCACTGAATCTAAAAGAGAACTTTAGTTACTAGTGAGCAACTATGGCCAAAAGCATGTAAATATGCTGAAATAACAATAATGGAAATTAATGGAGATGCTTTTGAAAATGGTTAATGAAAGCTGCAATTACTGAGATGTAAACACTAAGTGTTCCCACCAAAGCTATCACATCACAGCTCTCTCAACAGTTTGCCCAGAAGTGTGCTAGAGCTCCTCCCATCTTTATCCTTGCACAGATTATCTGTGAAATTAAGACAGTTGTTTTGAATTAACAACAGTCATGTAATTTCAAACTGTTGCTACTCAAATAGCAGTTTCAAGCTGAAGATGAATGTTGGTGAGGAAGCCAGATTAAACATGTAAGCACTTCCATTTTCCTGGGGATAAGCTGTTTTCATCAAAAAACAACTCTTAATCCTAGAAGAGAACTCCTGAGGGCTTGTTTGTCTGTTTGTTTTAAAAATAAAGGCCTGCCACTAATATCCCTACCTATGCTTATTTAAATGACTCATTCCCTTGAACTGAATGAAAAGACAAAAGCAGATTATCACTAAAACATTATTTTCACTTAGAATTCTTTTCCTTTGGGTTAATTATCTGAGCTGGCCTCACACATATGATTTGGCAACCAGTGAGGGGTTTGACAAACACAGTTTAAGTATAAAAGGATTGTTTAATCTTTCTCAAAAGGCAGGTGCAAAGGTTTATACACTACTGGTTTTCTGTATGCCAGGATCAGAACACACCACATCAATTCAATAGAACCAGAATTTGTAGAACTGAATTTACTACAATTGGCTAATGTTTTAGTCCCCAGCTTTCAACTTCACACATTCCTAACTATCTAGTTCCAATACTACCTCTAACAGCAAGAATTAGTCACTAATAGGAAGTGGTTTTTCACCAGAAATAGCACAGAATATGGGGCTCAAGCAATTCATTTGCAAAGAAGCACAACTGATACCCAATTCCAAACATACTTAGGAGAAACACTTATTTTTCTGTTCAGACCCTCCCTGGAAATGGTATTCAAGGGAACAGTCAGATGTGCACTAAATAGCGCTCAGTATAGAGCAACAGGGAGACTCCACTTACACATGTATTCAGTGAGCATTAAATGTGCAGAGGAAAAGCCTTAAGTGACCTCAAAAAGATTCCTTTGCAACCTTCAAAGTTCTGCACATGCCTAAATGAACACAGATGGATCCTTAATTTCTGTGTGAAGATTTCTCCACAAAAAAACCCCAAAGTGAACCAAGACCCAAGAAAGTGATTAACTTTGTGTGATGCTGTCCAACATCTCAGTGCAACAGAAACTGATGGGGCTCTGTCCAGACTCCCCTGGGTTAGACCGACTCCCATTGCTAGAACAGGGAAGGCTGTATTAGAATTCTAATACACAGGCAGCTATTAAAGACCTTGGGTTATTTCATGATGGCTTGTTCAACAAATTATCCAGCACCACTTGTTCCCAGTTGTACTTCATCCTGATGTGATCTTTTTCTTTCTATTCGTTGAAAAGTAGTTTTAATATTATTCGTCCGTACCTCACCAGCTTTAGCAATCCCAGCACTATGGTAATATATTACATTATGTTACAAGAAAACACAATTATCATGGGTGGTCATGGGCAGAGAGATGAAAGCAATTTCCCAAGTAATCACCTTGGAAGACTTAAAATATCTGAGAAAATCCTGGAGCTGTATTCCTTGAGGAGCCAATGCACAAGGCTGAGCAGTGCAGCAATGAACTGGTAGTTGTTTGTGTTGCCTAGAAAAGGAACTGCCGAGTTCAAAAATGTGTTTTTCAGGATCAAAAGCTTTAGCTGCAGCTCTAACAAATTGTAACACACAAGCCAAGAGATGAGGGCTGGAGCGACGACAGTCATGGCTGTAAGCATACAAGGGACTATAACCACTTGGATATGGAAAGGGCTATTTTGGACTGCCACAGGTCAGGGAGAAGGCCAGAAAAACCTTCTAACTGCAGAGTGCCTTGTACTCAAGGCTTCCTCCTTAATGAGTAACAGCTCATCTGCTATGCAAGCTCAGCTGCAAAAAAGCCACAAAAGGTGATGATCCAGAGGTCTGTTGTAACTGCAATAAGGGGCTGGTAAGAATAAAGTACAGATCTGTGCAGTCCCCTGAGTAATCTATGCTACCTCAAATTTTCTTCTTGTATTTCTTTACTTTGGGAGTTTTACACAAGCATACCCCAAGAGATCGTGTTGGACACACATTGCTTCACTGGTTACTGCAAAGTTAAGTGATAAGAACTGTACGTACAGAGGAAAATGGAAAAAATAAGTCTATGTATCCAAGTTATCTCTGCCATTTGCAAACAGAGTAGTCAGTCTCCAGTGTAACATTGGTTAAAGGTCTCATATGAACAAACTCTGCTGAGACAAAAGCAGATTCACTATCTTGGGTGCTGATGGTAAAATTACTGACAAGACCGAGACAAGAGACATCTGTACAAAGTAAGACAGGCAAGTTGGAAACAGAACAGTAATTCACTGCAACTTTGTGAGTTTTAACCCAGCATGAAAGTGTTAAGATTCGTGGACTTGCATATGCTGCAGTTATCCTCTCCCTGTAATTCCCCTAGACTGGGAAGATTGGAGATTTGAAACTGCTTACAAGATAAACAGAATACTTCCCCTAAACATTTGTCCTGCCCCAGCTGCCTCAGTTCACAAGTTCATTTTCAGTTATCATAAGGGAGGGGAGGGTGGGTGGGGCAGGATCAAAGAATTAAAATTAACCAAATGAACACTACATTCACAACCCCCCCAGATTCTGTCCTGCTCTTACTCCATGGATTTTATTGCTTTAACTTGTTTAAAAAAAAAAAAACAAACACAAAAAACCACAAACAACAACCCACCTACAGACTGAAAGTAAGAAAATATGTTGTGTACCATGAAGACAGGAAGTGAATTGAATCAGGATGCTAGCAGAGTTTTTTTGAGGATGGTTGTGGGAGGACAATGGGTGAACATACTTTTTTTGCTTTTTAACAGTGTGGCTAAGTACTCTTGACCATAATGGCAGCAAAAGGTATCACTTCTGCTTGACAAGAACAGAAATTCAGTCATTTACCCTTTTCTCTGATGCCTAATTTAAGCCTTACATTTACAGTTTGTACAATCAGAAAAGCCCCTGTGAAATGTTTGCCAAGCACTACATGTACACACAGCATATGCAAGGTTAGAACGCAGAGAACAGCAAAAAACCTTCAGCCAAAGCTTTCTGCACTGAATTCCCTCTAGCTGGGAGGTGGGACTACTCCCATCACTGCCAGCCCAGCCTGTGTCCCCTCATTTCCTCTCCTCCTGTGCAACAGCAGAACTGTCTTTGTCAGCAGGTTGATAACACATTCACAGGAACTGATACACACTCAGGTTTTATCACAAGAAGCTGAAAATCTGTCCCCAAACAAGTTACTGGTCATCTGGTGAATAAACTTTTATTTCACTAAAAATACTAAACCAGAGAAACCAACTGTTGTGAACATAATACATTTTCCATATACAGACTTGCTATATGGTGCCTTAGGAGAAAAAACTGTTAGGGCCAGAGCTGACATTTGATTGCAATGCTCCTTCGGGTGCCATGATTTCAGACACTTGCATCAAGCAAAACAGAAGAAGTCGGTAGGTTTATCTTCAAAGAAAACACATCTATTGCTGGATTGAAATGCTTATATTCAGATTTCAACAAAATAAACCCCCGGAAACATTTTTCCCACATTTTAAGACAGGGCATTGAGGCAATTTGGGATTCAAAAGAATATACATGCAAACTTCAAACCTACAAAGTTCACACATGGTGTATTAATAGTATCTGAATCTTAATATTGCACTTCAGGAGTCACTCAGCCTCTCGCTGCCCGAGCTTTACATACTTCACATCATGGGAAAAACCTGCGCGCTCCAGTATCCTCAGATGCTGCTCCCACCACTCCTCAACATCATTAACCTATTTTTCTGAGCACGATATTCTGAAGTCAGCACTTCCAAAATTTGCAGTAATAGCATTCCTCTTACACCAGTCACAGCACCTCTGACAAAGTGCCTTCTAGACTGCCTAGATGTTTTTCTTGGTCTGCAGAAGTTCCACACGCACCATCATAAGCAAACACCCGGAATAAAGTGCAACGGGTTTGGATCTGTTATGTGGCATTTATCGACCTGTTCTCCAACTCTCTGCCTCCGGCTTTCCCAGTGAGATCCATTCCACTGCAAACTTTTAATTGCAGAACTCTCATACCAAAATTCTGTTTTAATTAAAGTATTATTTTATTTACAATTATGCAGGAGCACTCAAATTACACCGAAACATTTATTATTCCCCTTTCTTCAAGAAATCTCCACTTGGTGCAACTGGGTAACCACAAAAGGCCTGTTTCCTCCCTGGGTACAAATGTAAATAGCTTAAAAAGTTGAAATATTTTGCAGTGATCACTACTATGCAGCACTAAATCATATTACTGTACATGTCAGCAGAAAGAGCCAGGAAACCACCTGAGCCCAAAACTCTGTATTTCCTAAACTAAGCCTTTATACTTATCCAATAGATTCCAAGATTTAAAAAAAAAAAACAACCTCATAATCCCTCAAACACTACAACAAATGAAAACCTGGTTTGTACCCAAAGAGCAAATTGACAATGCACTGTTGAACTTTCAGTTGTCTTGATTCAGCATGTTCCAAAAGCCTTGCTCTTTGGTAAAGGTAATACAGCCTTTGGACAGGGCTGGTTTACTTCAAAAAGAAATCACATATGGGAGTCAAGCAACAGCATCACATTATTAATCATCACATAACAAAGTCACTTTAGTCACACATCACAGATTCATGTATTGAGGACAAACAACAGAAGAATAGATACTGTATTTTCGTCACAACAATGACACTTTTGACTTGTGTGCTTCTTGACAAATACATGTTTAAAGAATTGCCTCCAAAGTTTTTAGCACTAGCATGCATGCAACTGAATTTGTGTATTACTGCTACAATACGATATACCAAATAGATTGTGCAAACTGTTACTGATTTGGTATCCTGAAAAACCCCTATCATTCACACTACCCTACTGCAGAATATAAAAGCTGATTATGTTACATGCCAATAAATCATGCATTGATTTAAAATACAGAAAGGATTCTGGCTGTATCATACAAGAGGAATTTTTCCATTTGGCCTTCTGCCTCTACTTTTAGCTTCCTTCGGCATTATATCTAAATTCCCCATTATTTCTTCTCTCTTTAGTAGAGCAGATTAAATTAAGCCCTTCTCAAAGCACTAAGATGACAGGATTCAACTTTTATTTTTTCATTTTATGCACTATCCATACACTAGATAGACTATCTCCAAGCTTCTACCATTGCGTTATGAGATCTAGTTTATCATACGAGTGTTCTTTGAAATGGCCTGGGCACACTTTGTTTTTAGCAGTGCAGAAATGCAGTCCTCTTAAATCAAGGTGAACTGACAATCCAGGGCAACCCTATTCAAAGATGAAGACAGGACAAGGGGGGCACAAAAGCTTCACAGATTTTAGGATCTTCCTGTTACACTATGAGTTTTATACAGTCTTCATCTATCGCTGCAAAAAAATAACCCCCTGACTTAATGAGAAGACTCAAAAGTGTATTTTAAAACAGGTTCTGAAAGTTTTGAAAAGACTGTGCCCTCCCACTCTTTCTACACACACTAATTCATCTTTAAGAACCTCCCACTGTGAATAACCACCAAAGATGACAGCCCGTGCCAGTCAGCACAGACACAGGTGAGGTTCACTGCAACTATTATTTCTGCTACTCACATGTACCAACTATCACTCATCCATAATGATCCCATGGATTTCACAGTTTATCTTAAGGAAATCTGTTGTGAGCAGCAAGACCTCTTCGGCTCTCCTTCAGTCCTCACATCTGTCCCAGTACTTCAAATAGCTGGTTTGCCTTTGAAAATTCTAATGGCAGTGATAAAAAATAAACAAGATTTTTTTTTCTACAGCAATCTGTTTTAAAGTAAAATCCTCTCATTGGAAAACTGAGCACTTAAGTGGCAGGAAATAAAAATGAGTAAACCACTAAGAGCAGACAATGTTTTGGAACAGAGTTAGGCTTTCAATGCCAAGATTTCAATGAGACAAAAAAAACCAACACAAAGTGTAACAAGATCCCTCTGTTATGACACCCTGGAACTTTCTGTACGTGCTTAGGAGGGCCTTACCAGTCACAAACAGATTCAATCTCACAGAGACTCACCCAATAACTTCTTTGTCTTAATCAGGTCATGCTCTACTTTTATGAGAAAAACACCAAAACCAAACACCAGCATCACCTTGTGAGAAAGGGCAGCATAGTAATTTTACATGTAGCTCAATGGGCTGATAATAAGTAAACAGACCAGAGACCTCATGCTTTTCTATTTATTCCTGTTCTTCTAAAAGCACATTTTGATAATTTTAAGAAAATCCAACTATTCAAGAGTTAATGCCAGACTACGTATTTCTTCCTTATTTCCCAGCTTCCACTCTGGCATATTCTTGGGGGAACAAATATATGCCTGTTCTGAAGGAAGAGCAAAATTCCTTATCTCCTCAAACAGACATTTTCGTCACTGACTAGTGCCTAGTTTGAAGAAACACATCTGAAGGCACTACCACTATGAAAGCTGTTCTAAAAAAACCCCAACCTATTATTGCCATCCCATCTCCATCAGCTGGGATCAGATACTTCCAGGTAGCACATTTTCCATTTGAGGTGACAGAGGTGCCTTAGATGTGGCGATTTCATTAGCTCAGGGCATCTTCCCAGCAGCACAGCTCCTCCTTCCCAGGCCAGCGGGACTTCAGCCACAGCACTGCCACACAGCATGGAGCTGCTATTTATAACTCCTGCAAGCATCTCATGTGTGCCTCAGCATTGTTTCAAGAACAAGCAATTCTACACAGAGTCATCAGAGCTTATTAGCTCCAGCCACATGGGACCAAACCGACTCCACCAGACCATTCAGAGCAGGCTGGGGCATCTATTCCCTAATGCTTGACATTCCACAAGCCTTATTAGATCATGTGCATTATCATGTGAATACACAGATCCAATTTTAATCTGGCATCGGTCCCAACCAACCTGCTAGAGATAGAGAACCGAGACCTGCTCTAGCTTTCCCTGCTGCATCCAGTGTTTCCCACATTACTGACACATCTCCTTCGCCATTCCCTTCCTCCAGTGGATCTCAGATAAGTGACATTTAATTACACATAACAGCAAAACCCCTCTTCTTGTCATTAGGCAAGCCCAGCATAAAAGTACAGACACTGGTACATCATTGTTGTGGGGTTTTTGTTTGGTTGGGTTTTTTAAAGGAAAAATGAAAACCAAAGAAAATAGCAAAAATAGAAGATTTTTCTCAGTAGAGAATTCTTTTCCTTATGAGGTGACCTAGATTCTCAAAAGAAGGGATTCCCTTTCTGTGTTGTATCCAGGTTTCATTAAATTAAGAAGGAATTTTTATTCTATTTTATTACTTTGCTTGTGCTTACCTAGAAATGCAGTAGAAGGGCATTTTATATCTGGCAGAGTAAGTAACACCAAGGCAAAGAGAAACATGGAAAAACAAACCTGCGAAGAGGAAAAAACCAAACCAAACAAACAAAGGTCGGGTTTGGTCCCACCAACAGTTCAATCTTTTCATCTGCAATGTAAACCATAATAGTTGCACAGGAATAAAACACAAGTGTGCATTAACCAAAACTTACACAAAAAGCATTTGTAGAAGTCCAAATGCTTAGTTACACAAACCGTCAAGAGAAGACTTAAAAGAACGTGCAATATGACCCATCATTCAAGGTCATGAGATTTGGGGGGGGTTTAAGAGGATTACAGATTTTTGCATGTTTTTAAGAGGTGGGATTTTTTTAGAGGACAGATGCTGTGCCCTATAAATTTACTTTAGTAAAACGGATCAGCAATAGAAAAGCTTTGCAGATGCTGATTAAGAGTTACAAAATTAGATACGTAACAGGAAAACGTAATTTTTATTTCAGGCCAAATTTTTTGTATTCAGCATTAAATATATGCAGTAGTTTTCTCTGTTATACACACATCTCCCTACAGCATGCATTAATGATTCTTAATATTATGGTCTTGAGGCGGACAAGATGCAAGACAGTTCTGATTTCTTCTTCTGTTAGAAGTCACTAAATTACAGAAAATTAAATGCCTGGAATTTAGGTTTTAAATATAGTTTGAGATAACAGAAAAGAAGAAAAATTCTCCAGTTCTCAACCAATATTCTCTGTCATTTAACATAATACAAACCGAGCTTTAAGGATTTCCTCCAAATCACGTGTTTGAGGACTACGAACCTTGGTGACTCCGACCCTACATTAGTAATTTATGTGAAAAAAATCCTCAGGCTTATGAAATTAATCTAGAGCCTTACACAGATTAGGAAAGGAATTATGAATACAGTTATTCAGACAAAAAACATTTCTCCAGCAGAGCTTCCTTTTCCTTGGACATCACTAAAGGGACACTATAATTTAAGTTTATTGAGAATTTCAAAAGTGGGAAGTCTGCAGGACAGACTGGCAACAAGAGGAGTGCAAAGTCATGCTGGATGGGAACTGGATGTCCTTGCTGATCAGAAGCACACACAAATGAACACCACCTTCCAAATCATTTTTGCCACAAAACAGAATTAACCAGAAATCAGTTCAGTGATATTACATGACATAACTCTTCAAAGTAACATCAGCTTTTCATTAATATACACTGACTGAAACTACATCCAGTTGAGGGAAACATGAACATGGAACACTGGGTAAAACCAGGCACATGTCCCTGGCTGGCCAAGCAGTCCTACCAGCCTGGGTGGCATGCACAGTGCTTGGAGTTATTTCACTTCCTCCAACACATCTAAGAAAGGGCAGCAGAGAATTGCTCTTAAAAGAGGATTTATTTTCCATTTTATGATCCAGGTTTTCTGTTGGCTATGAACAAATATTGCTTAAATTTATTACAGGGATAGGACCTCTTGAATCACTGGAGAAAGGATTTTTTCCACAGATTTTGTTCTTTTTCCTAGTTTAAGCATCTGTGCTTGAAGAAAAGGATTCAGGCATTTAAGCCACCTGCTAAATCTTTGTTATTTCTGCTGTAAACCCTTCATGTCCTCCAAAATTAGCTGTAAATGAGGATACCTACAGGATGGAGCTGTAGGAATTAATGTACTAAAGCTACTGAGGAAATATGACATATGGAAAGAGTCAGGACAGGTCTCAACCCCAAATCACAGGAAATTCTGACAGCTCAGAAAGTCCACCTCTTCAATTTCACATTATTTACCATTCACTAAAAAACTACATCACCAATTTCAATACTGAGAATTTTTGAGGCTGACAAAATGCCTCCATATTCATGTATACACATGAGGAAAAAAATTTAGCAAGCTGATGAACAGTTGGAGCTGCTGATCTCTTAATTGGTCTCATACAAAACACACAAACCAAAGAAAAAAATCACAAAATTTATCTAATCTATGTGGTAGCTCATCCAGCAGTACATGGAAGAGTGCTGGGCAGGATGTCTGCATCCTGGTGATGAACCTGATGGACCAAGTCTCATCAAGTCACTGGGAGAGAAGTGCAGGGTACCTTGAGAGCCTGAAGACAGCTCAAGGGACAAGGCTGTTCCACTACCTGTCACAGGAGGGAACTGGGCAGAGAGAAGGGCTGGACAGGTGGCAGCAGCTGGAACAACACATTCTCCTTCCCAGGCATAAGAGCTGGGAGCCTGTTCACTCCCACAGGATGCCATCTTCCGCCTTCGAGATTTGATATGTAGTACCAGTCCTTCCCCAAGAGTCTCACTTTCTATAAGAATTAAAGTTTTTATTTCTGATTCTCACATTGAGAATGTGAGGGTGGCTGTTAGGGGTAACTTGATCATATAGTGCAGGAAGCTGGATGAAACAAGCCATAAGGTAAGGGGGGGAAACACAAGCTTATTTCCCACAGTAATCATCTAAACTGCCTATAAATGTTTGGTACTTACGCTGGTTGGCCTCCTCTCCCCTGCTGTGCTGAATCAAAGCTTCCTAAAGTCCCTGCTCTTCTCAGAATGCAAAAGCAACACTTGTGACAGGCAGAAAATATTACTGCTGGCACTGGGATGTCAGTTTGTCAGGGGAGAACCACATAACCAAAATTTCTGCACAATACAAATGAAATTATGTTGTCCATCCCCTGGAAAACTAAAATCTGCGTTTAGCACTGAGAGCACCAATAATTACATGCAAAGCCTAGGGGAAGACATGAAAAATCAGAATATAGAAGAGAAAAAATATATGATAAAATAAACAACATAGTATTGAAAAAAGAATCCTATCTGGACAGTAGCCCAGTACACAAAATTTGTGCAACACATAAACCAGAACTGAACCAAAGTAGACCAAAACCATTTTCTATTTTGGCTTTTTGAGTGATTTTTGAAGCACTCGAAACCTGTGTTCCTCAAAGGAAGCTGTGATAGGAGAATGGATTTAATTCTAGTTGGATACCTAGAATATCAGCTGTCTTAGTAAAAAAATACAAGCATTAGAATTTTAAAACATCCCCTTGAAATGTTTACTAAGGAGCACCCTCCTGACTTGAAAACATCACTTTTCTCTCTCTCTCTTGTAACTTTGAAAAGTTAAGGGATGTGCTCATATTCCTCACTGAATGACACATAACAACAACCAACTACTCATTAGCATAAAACACTATGCATGTTTCAGAATAACTGGGAACCTCTTCTAGTTCTATAGATTGATCTATATTGCTGTATTTAGGATCTAAACCTATGGCACTCAAAGATTAATGAAATCACTAAGTTTATGACTTGGGTGTGCTTAGAATAGATTGCAAAATCTTGAGCATTTATAAAAAATGTGTCAGCAAGGGTAAGCTGGGCTTCACAGCCAGGTAAGCAATAGGGAAAATCCACTAATGAAAATAAGGCAGGCAATACTGACACTTGTGGTCACTCCTAGATTGCTGTTTTACATTTAGTTGCAAACATGCTTGTGATAGCTAAGAAACATGTTGGAATCACAAAGTAGCCAAGCAAATTTTAACTATTTTACAACTCTGTCTTCAATCCAACTGAACTTACTGGAGTATTCTTTTTTGAAGCACAGAGAGGAATGGCCACTGGCCATACCCATAATAGTTCTTAGCACAGAAAATTAAAACAAAGTATTTATACACTGTATTAACACATTTCCAGAAGGTAAAAATAAAGCTCAAAAGCAAAAATAACCAACCTTGCAAATGTTGCCATGAATCATTCTGAACTGTCACTTGAAATGTTTCCAACACATTACAGTTGAGATAATATTTCATTTTACTATGATAAAACGGAATAAAGATTTTAAAGTATTCATGGAGTATCCAGAAAGCACAGTCCATATGGGATTGACAGGTCAGCTATGATATCCATATTTCATTTAACTCTCATGAGATTAGTGGCCACCAGGCAGAAAGGTACCAAGCAGTACATGCTTGACTACTGCAACTATTCAGAGCTAGTTTGAGAAATTCCTGCTAATGTTGTCAAGACAGAACTTTACTGGGCAGCTCAATCTAAGAGTTTATTGCAAAACCAGTCAGACAAGATTCTGCTGACACTTTTTAAAAAAGACATGTAGACAGTTTCTAAAGTTTTTTGAAGAAAATATTCCAAACTTACACACCTTTGTTTTGCTTAAGTACATTTTGCTTAGTTCACAGTTGTCATGTGCACAGGTTTTTCTAAGTAGTCACCTTCTTGGTTCCAGCTCTGCAGGACTCGCTGAGCAGTCCAACGTTCACCAGCCACAGTAACTCTGTCGTGTTTCTTACACAGCCTGTACATCTTCACATCAGTTACTACTTGTAGTTTTAATAGGTGGCAGCATTTCAAATACTAACATTGCAGCTTCTAATTTAAGATGTAACCATAGTAACATTACAGAACATGCTACTCCCTGGATCAAGAATAGGCAGTCTACTGACCCTTCACAGTGAGGTTTAGCTGCAATAAAACTCATTCCAATCTCCAGCCCAGCAAGATTACCAAAACCTCCAAGTCGTATTTCCAGTACAAGGCAAACTTTGCCCTCCTGAAATACCCAGAAACTCATTTACAGTATCACATACTCATACACTATCACATACTCAGTATCAAATACTCCTTTAGAGTACCATATGAGTGGCAAAGAACAAAGTGCTATAAAAGGAATTTCTTCCTGAAACTTTGACCCTAAAAGTTCCATCAAGTCACTCCCAGACAGAAAGGAGTAGAAGTTTTTACTTACTTTTCTGTAAGATGAGCAAAGACCTGCTCATCCTTTATTTGAAAAAAAGAAGAGTGAACAAAAGAAATTGGTCATTACTATTTAAGAATTCGATATTCAATTTGTTCCCAAGGCAGGATGACAAATTTTACACGTATCAACAGACAACAGCTCTGCCTGAACTTTACAGGCTACACACAAGGGATATATGGCCATTTAATTAACAGCCAAAGCTGATGTCTGTTCCCCTCTAAATTTACTTTAAAAAGATTCTATTTAGAAAGATAGCCCCTGGGATTTTTGTACCTTTAATATTTACCAACGAGTATTTACAGAAAAATAAGAATTGCTCTGCCCACTCCAATAAGGAAACATACTACACCCACAGTTCACAAGCTTCAGGAGGTACACCAGGTACAGTGAAGCAGCAGTAATTAAATTAAGTTGAAATAGTATGGATTTTAATAACCATTCTCTTGAGATTTAGACTTGTTTCCCAAATACAATGTTACGTGTCTTACCTGAAAATCCAAAAGTCAGAGGCAGATTTACATGCTTCTATTTGACAAAAGTATTACTTGCTTCCACCTAAATCAACATGGGTAAATTGACTATGTGAATAATCCACCTGATTTCCTATTCATAGCCCAGAATGCAGCAAACTGACCGGACTCCTGGCCACACCGTCACATGTTTGTATACACACAGCAACAGAATAAACAAAGTTCTGGATATTACATAGGGCAGGGATAAGACAACTTTGCGTGTTTAACTGGAAAATTGAGTAGACTGGGCAGGCCTGGAGCCTGTCAAAGTACTGATTCTCAATTGTTCACAGAAGTCCCAGAGCAGCAGTGGTGCCTGACACAGGCCCTCCTCTCTCACTCCACTGCCCATGGACACCCCTCCACCTCCATTTTTAAAACACAAAATTTTTTAGAGTGGAGAAGATATGAAGTCTTGACTGATACACACTTTATAATTACTATTTAGAAAATATGCTCATGATACTAAAATGCCCTCAAATAGGATCACAGAATTTGTGGAAATTGTCACTAGGTTTGGAAATGTATGCATTACAAACAAGGCTAAATTAATAGAGAAAGTGAGGGTACAAAAATGATTTAGTTAGGAGGATTTAAATCTGATTACATTCCTAGTAAATTATCATAATATGCATCGAGAATAATAAAACACCTTGACTGCCTGAGGAAGCCTTAGTTGCCAGTAAGGGACATACCTAGCCCAAATCTTACAAATCAGACACACCACATGAAAGAGCTATTACAGTTTCTTTACCCTTTGGCTAAAAAAACTGGCTATAGAGTTAGTCATTAGCTTTTCAAAACAGACTGGACAGACACAGTGACTAATAAATCCCTGGGTAAGTATGCTGCTAGCTTTCTATTTTCTGAGCTATCTATTGTGGTATTGTACTTACAACATCTGGTAAACATAATAAGATGCTTCAGCATAGAAGGGTCAGTCATCAAAATGAGAGAAATGAAAAGAACAAAATTTTCTTAGGATCAGAAGGGCAAATTCTATGATATAGGTATGTTTGTGACAGATAAAACACATTTTAGATTGATCAGTAATTGAAATGAAGCGCCCCTGACTCTGCAATGCCAGACTTTAGGCTTTACCACAGCAGAAAGGCATTAAGAGCAGACAGGCAGCTTAACACCGTGTGCTTATACAGCAGTGTTGTTCGGCTTAATTGAATAACCTAAGATAACAAAAAGCAGCTTTTATAAAGTAAGCATGTGCAAAGGAACTGCAAACAAAGAAACACATTTTTATTTTTCCTTTGGCATGAAGGCACAAGTGATTCACAGTCCAAGAGAGTCAAATGGGTTAAATCAAGCTTCAGTATCTAAATGCTTATAATTCCCTTCCACTGCAGAACAGCTTTTGGAATATGGGAATAGAACATCTAGCATTAAAAATCCCCTGGAGAATCCTAAGTTACGGTGTCAAAAGTGAAAACAATCTGTAAAAACCCTCAGTTGTTCACTTAATAATTATACAGATTTTATACTATTCACCTACCACTGTGCATGAACTGAGTATGTATCATTTATCAAATAAGAGCAAGAGCCTGTAAAGCTTCCTGTCTGCGTTCGGATTTAGTCAAAATGAATGCAAACAATCACGTGGGATTCAGCCAAGCAGTGACGTTAAATTCTGCTCTGTCAGAAGACAGCATCTGTCAAAGCCCACATTTAAACTGCTGCCTGCCTGTGCAGCAGCTGAAGAACTACGGAATGGATTTTATACACCAGAATTTGGGTTAAAACAGCTCCAAACCATTTCTATTACTGCCTAGCAACAATGAAGGAAGGAACAGAGGGAAATCCTATTACTGAAGGCAACTGAAGCACTACGCGCTAGCACTCCCTGCTACCACTACCATTAGAAATATGGATACTGAGGAGCGGAGAACACAGCACTGCATTGTCCGACACGGGAAACACCAGCTGTAAAAAGCTCCGATGCATCGGCTGTGAGCGCCAGACAGCCCCGCTCCCAACAGAAACGAGAACTACTGCCCCTTTGTTTGAAGGATGAACAAAAAGCCCCAAGACAAGGACGACACTTATAAGCAAGGAAGGTAACACGGCAACGCGCAGACAGATGGACAGAGTGGATACCGAGGAGAGGATCGCAGGCAGCAGGGCTGTGGGGGGATGTGCGCATGTTCGATAGCATCTTTTCTGCTGAAGTGATGGCGTGCCAAAACTATTTTCTGTGGGTATAATCCTCGCACCACAAATGGCCTGACCAAGGAAGGTATGTCAAACCCTTGTGTGTGATATTCATTCGGTTGTCTGTTGCCTTTTCAGCCATTACAGATAATGATCGTTCCTAATTTGCAGAGCCCTGAGATAACACTGTCTCTGAACAGCGAGAAGGAATTCTAGCAGGTTTCCCTCTCCCCCAGCACAATGTCACTACCTTACACTCGCTAAATGCGCTGCTTACAGCCTGCCAAGGCTGGTGCGGCTGGAGAGGAGGGATTAGAGGGATAATGTAGCTACTGTAATGATTGCTTTTAACTGAGAAATTAAAAACTCAAACCCCTCCAAAACAGAAAAACCAGTTAGAAATCCTCTCAAACTAGGTCAGAATTAATCCTTATCTGAAGTAATCTTAAAGCACTGGCAAAATGGCCATAATGTGACATACTGAGAGCACTGAACCATCAAAACAGACCATGCAGTCAAAAGACATTATCGTAACAGTCCCTTCAGACCTTTTTACACTTGCTTGTCTTTCCCCCAAACACAAGCAAAATGTCATCAGGCCAGTGTCAGCCAAGCATAAACTGGGAGCGTGCAAAAGACTGGGCATGATTTAAACCACCAGCAGTGCAACCAGGCACCACAATTTACAAGTAACATCAGGCTCCCCTGATATCCCAAAAGGAAACCTTCAAACACTACACACTCAAAATGGTAAGCACGTAACTCCATCTCCTGCCATCACTGCAATTTCTGTTTAATATGAAAACACTGACTGTTTAACTTGGATTGTAAAATGACATTCCATCTAATTGTCATTCATTTCTATTTATTGTTGAAATTTAAATGCTTCCATCACTAGTGGCAAACAAACAAAATGAATATTTGTAATACAAATTTAAGACCTAAATCTATAGCAATTCAATACACCCCAGAAAGAAAGTGCTTATCTGCAGAATCTACCAATATGTTATAATAAATCAGTAAAAGTCAATATAAATGTGCTTTCTTTGCCCAAGGCAATGCTAACATGCAATAAAACAACTGCAGCTGGAAAGAGTTCACAAATCAAAGGTTGCAGCAAACAACAGACACCGGTTTCAAATCAGTTTTAAGACATTCAGAAGGTAAGTCACTTCACAGAACTTTTAAAGTAACAACAAAAAAACGTACCCTCAGGCAACACTCCAGGAGAGGCACACTTGGCTAATGGCAAGACTTCCCTATCTTGATGTATCTTTAAAAACCTGCACATCAAACCTTATCCCAAGCAGGGTTTTGTGCAAAAGATTAATGGAGTTTGTAAGGGAACTCAGGCACATTATGTGAGGCCAAATATGCAACTGCTGCTGCTGTTCACCAGAATACCAACTCAGGCTGTCTTTTGAACTCTTCCCTCTAATTTAAGAGTTTGCCCACACAGCTAATCAAAATATGAAAATCCAAGACGTGCAAATAGGAAGTCGAATGCTTCAATTTGCAAAGCTGTAATTATAGAGCAGAACTGCAAGTACCAGGAACCAAAACACCAGCAGAGCACAGACCACAAATAAAAATTCAAGAGGCATTCACAGTTTATATATTTGGCATTTGATAATGCATCAGTGACTGCACTATCAAGTGCCAAAAACGAAGCAGCATTATCATAAATCATATCTTCACACTGCAGTTACATGGTACAACACTCTCAGAGGACAAGGTGAGTGTTCCAGAGACCTTTTGCCAGACTTAGATTTTGTTATCTACCCTCAGTAATTGGTGCCTGTTCAAAAGCTTTCTGTGAAACAATTTTGTATATTTGGGCAAAGCAGTAATGGTGTAACCCTAAGTAAGTGAGAGGAAATACTACTTTGACTTTACTATTTGAAGGTGGGTTTAATATCTATTGACAGTTTTTTACATTCATTTTAAGCAATGCATCCTAGCACGAGTATTTTTCTCAAAGGTGCAATTATTGCTGTATTTCAAATGCTTGATACCTCACTGTATATTTTGATACATTTTACACACAACTTGCAAAGAAAATGAGCCCAAGTTGTTTTTTTTTTTATTTTCAGTTAATAGTTTTATGAAGCTTAAAAATAGATGTGGGTCCTTCCCCTATACATACAAAGCCATTCTAAAGGGCAGAGACAGATTTTGTAAGAAACTCCTACCTTAATAAATCAAGGAAATATGTGAAAAAATCAAGGAAATATGAGTCTCTTGAAATTTCTTACGCTTCTAGTTCCGTCCCTCCCTGTAAAACTTACTTTGGTGTGCACAATGTGAGCATGCAGCCTAATAAAAAAGGTTTCAGCCATTACAACTGCCTTTCCTGGGATGCTGCCTCAGTTCATCATGGAAAGACAGCACCTGAAAACAGTTTTTAGTTTACACAAGTATTTATGTAACTTAAGACTGTCATTTTTGCCTATTGCCATATCAGAGCAGGTACATAGCACAATACTGTCTCAATTAAAGATTAAACACAGATTAGCAGTGCAGGTCATATTTGCTGAACTATTTCCATCTAATGACTGTAGTTTTATAAGTGAAACAATTCAGTGTGACAAAACTAGTCTGAATTTGTGCTGCTGCTCTACATTTGTGAAATTCTGGGTTTACCTTTCTTCCTAAACTGTGTACGCAGGCAAGGGAACGATAATTAATCAAATATTCCCACTGCTGCCCTCCAGTCTGGTCTCAAACAATTAACTTCCCTGAGATCTTGGGTATCATCCCTTGAAGAGACATGTTTGCTTATGCAGAGATATTCTTCCCAAACAGCTGAGCATTCATTAAGAACTCCCTGCACACTGCAGAGAAACTAAAAATCACGAGTTTTGAGGGGAGGCTTCTGTTTTTTCAGCGGGCAAAAGCAGGTTCAAGCGGTCGGAGAAACACGAAGTCTTTCACACGTGGGGGCTTTTCCTTTCGTTAGGGCAGTGCCGAGTTCAAGCACCATAAACGTGGGCGTGCCAGGTTAATTCTTAAACTGCGCTTCGGACTTAGCTCTTTATGGTTTTCAGGCAGGGAGCCGAGTCTCCGAGAAATTAATAAAAAAACCCCAAGCCTGGAGCCCGACCGCGTGGGCGCGGGGTCGGGGCGGGGGGGGGAAGCGCCGGCGGCGCGGGGTGTTCCCGATGGATCGGGGTGTTCCCGAAGGATCGGGGCGCGCGCCCCTCCCGCGCCACCATCCCCGCGCGCTGGCGCCCCCTGGCGGCCGTCCCTGCCGCGGCCGCTGCCGAGCCCGGTCCGGTCCGCGCACAGCGGGGCGGGGAACACGCACCGGGCCGGGATAACACACCCTGCCGTGGGTAACACACACCCCGCCGTGGGTAACGCACCCTGCCGGGATAACACACACCCCGCCGTGGTAACACACCCTGCCAACCTGCCCGGCCCTGCTGCGCTCCACAGCACTCCCAAACACAAACAGGCCTCTACCCGAACCGCGCACATGGGATGGTACATCGCACTTCGTTTCAATGTTAAATCCTGTAATTTCCCCTGCACCGTGCCACTAAGTTTTTAAAGGCACAAATTAATGCAAATATTGGTTTTAGAAGATAGTGAAGTAATTAATAAATAACACATTTCTGTTAGAAATAGCATTTTCTATGGACTCTTGTTCAGCTGTCATCCTTTTTCCTATACAAAACCCTAGGGCCTAGAAATAAATTAGAGCAAATTGAAAATCACAAACGAATTGCTACTGTGCAGTGAAAGGTTCATTTACGAGATGACGTGATCAGCTTTTAATATGCAGCATCATGAAGCTGCCATATTGACTCTGCTCCTGAATATGAACAAAAATTTAAGAGAAAATGAAGCACAGACTACTTTGGCACTTTTTCCTACAGCTACAGATGCTGCTCACAGTACTTGAAATTTCTGACTGATACGAGAGGTACAGCAATTATATGTACACTTACAGAGGAAAAAAACCCAGAATCACGATAGTTTGCCAGAAAGTTAGTGCTGTGCAATTTTACTTCCAGTTAGTGTGATCACAATCAACAGCTCAATTTCAATTCAGCTGCCTATGAGCCTGGCACCACAGCCAAGCGTTCCATTCAATATTTTCCTTGATTGTGGAGTAGAAGGTTAAAGGTGCCTGAAAGGTGACCGAAAATGTTATCCTGCATTACCATCCGACGGCTGTGCACCGAGGTTACTGGACCCTGAAAATTAATTTTGACAGGTGCATCTTCTCATTGACTTTCCGCACGCAGCCGGGGCCGGGGAAACACGCCAGGCAGTGTCCTGTGACTAACACAGCTCTGCCATAATCAACCTTGCGCCGTCTGTCCCACCACCAACACATGACCATTTTGCAAAAAGGGGTTTAAACTGTGAGCCGTACTGGCCTCTGCATGTCAAATCAATTTTAATTAATGCCAATAAACTGTCCATCTGGTATCAAGGCTTTTTCATTCAGTCCTTCTCTAACCCTGTACAAGGATTTCACAGTTAGTGCATATGAAGCTATTTATGTCTACTCCATACTTTTTCATACTAACATGATCAATTATGGTGTTCTTTTTTTCCTTTTTATCTTCAGCATCCAGGATGTTTATCAAAACTTTTACCATGAAAAGAAGCATTTCTAAAAGCTAACAAATCAACTTAAATCATAAAACAAGGTTGGCTTTTAACATAAATCTAATCTTGTTTCCATTGACATGGACTGATTTTTAAAAAAAATTAACTGAATTTTATGTTAATACCTAGCTTCTACTTGTAACCTTTTATATAATAAGTGTGTAAAATGAAAGATTTGTGATTTTTTTTTTTTTGATTCTTTGCAGAGAGAGCCATTCGCAGACAATTACTCAACATGAACAAAAGAAAATGAATACCAAAGAATAGCAGTGGATTCAAAACCAATTGGAAAAGCATTTTTCTTGACCACTGTCTCATATCCCATCACTGGATCCTTACAACATGCTTCAGTGGAGAAGACGACACTGCTGCTTTGCAAAGATGACCTGGAATACCAAAAGGTCTCTGTTTCGCACCCATCTGATGGGCCTGATCTCCCTGGTATTTCTTTTTGCTATGTTTCTCTTCTTTAATCATCACGACTGGCTGCCAGGCAGGGCTGGATTCAGAGAAAATCCCATGGCTTACACTATACGAGGATTTAGGTCTACAAAAATTGAGACAAACCACAGCTCTCTAAGGAACATGTGGAAAGATGCTGTACCTCAGACGCTCAGGCCCCAGACAGTCACCAATCCTAACAACACGGATCTGTCTCCACAGGGAGTAACTGGTTTGGAAAACACCCTCAGTGCCAATGGAAGTATTTACAATGAGAAGGGTACTGGGCATCTGACTTTGTATCATTTCAAATACATCATCAATGAGCCTGAGAAGTGCCAGGAGAAGACCCCTTTTCTAATACTGCTCATAGCTGCAGAGCCAGGCCAGGTGGAAGCTAGACAAGCTATTCGGCAAACTTGGGGTAATGAGAGCCTGACACCTGGCATCCAGATTGTTCGTATTTTTTTGTTGGGGTTAAGCATCAAGATAAATGGATACCTCCAGCGTACGATCCTTGAGGAAAGCAGACAGTACCACGACATCATTCAACAAGAATACTTAGACACTTACTATAATTTAACCATTAAAACTTTGATGGGAATGAACTGGGTTGCAACTTACTGTCCACATGTTCCGTATGTTATGAAAACTGATAGTGATATGTTTGTCAATACTGAATATTTAATACACAAGCTTCTGAAACCAGAAGTTCCTCCAAGGCACAAGTATTTTACAGGTTATTTAATGAGAGGTTATGCACCTAATAGGAACAAGGATAGCAAGTGGTATATGCCACCTGATTTGTATCCAAGTGAACGTTATCCTGTATTCTGCTCTGGAACTGGTTATGTTTTTTCTGGAGATTTAGCAGAGAAAATCTTTAAAGTCTCCTTAAGCATCAGACGTTTACATTTAGAGGATGTGTATGTGGGGATCTGTCTCGCCAAGCTGCGGATTGACCCTATGCCTCCACCCAACGAGTTTGTCTTCAATCACTGGCGAGTTTCTTACTCCAGCTGTAAATATAGCCACCTAATTACCTCCCATCAGTTCCAACCTAGTGAACTGATCAAATACTGGAACCACTTACAACAGAATAAGCACAATGCCTGTGCCAATGCAGCGAAAGACAAAGCAGGCAGGTACCGCCACCGCAAACTGCACTAGAAGGACGAGGCTCCCTCTGCCCACGTGCAACCTGTAAATACCGCCGAGCGCATGTACAGTGACCATGGATGAGCTTCATGGGACAGCCTTCAGTTGATCCCCATCACATAGTGGAGTCTGAAAATTATTTTTTTAAGTTAAAAAAAAAGTATAGCTCTTGATAACAGTAATATTATGAAATTATAACCAAAAGGTTTTCCCAGCAAATTTGAGGAAAAAAAAAAAAAGATGGTATACAAGGATTTTTATGTTAATGTGCAATAATAAGCATGCACACTTTGGTGGTACAATTGCTGATTTATGTGCCAATAAAATATAATTGAGCATATTTTCCACACTAAAATTTTATTTTTAAAAATGCATTCATAGCTCTAGTTCTCTTCCATGTAATGATTTCTTGTTATCTAGAATTGCTATAAAATGAAAAATTAAAAACTAAGGAAATACACAAAGGGCAGATCAGTTTTGCCTACAATTATTATACACTTCTTTAATGTGTAAAACACTTAGCAATGTCACAATTTAGTAAGACACTACCAATGAACTCTAAAACACTAAGAAAGTACTTTTTTGAAGTAAGTCCAGTTTGGGGAAGTTTGCTTATTTGGTTAGGAAGGAGCGATAAATGAAATCAAAGTTCAGAAGACTTGCTTTGTACATCACCTTCAGAAATGTAAGTGGTGTTCTTGATGCAGCTAAAGTCGCTTCAAAGAGCTGACTAAAAGTGACTTCATTCTCTAGAAGTCCCAGGGCAAGCTCCTAAAACCTGGTGCCAATCAACATTCACCTTGGCACCTCCATGCAAATTCATTGAATCTGTTATTAATTTCCCTACATAACTTCAAGGTCACTCAAAGGCTGATCAGAAATGTAAAATGCAAGTTCAAGTCTTGCATCGGTCTTGACAAAATTCCATTTTGCGCTAAAAGGGAGAAAACCAATCAAACATTTGTTGATTTTGCTCTTTCCTGCCTTCCAAAAGTCAGTCAAGTGAAAGTGCATCTGCTAGAGAAAATTAAAGCCACAGACTTGACTTTACAGGTGGGGAAGACTAGGTCATAATAAGACTGAGAGTTCCAGATAGCGACATGGGCAAGAACAAAGTCTAGAAAATTTTAAACACTAAAGTCACAACACGTACCACTGGAGATAAATTGTGAGAAGTAGGTTAAATCTATTTACAGGTTTCCAGTTTTCTAACAAACAGAACTTTTAAAGCTTATTTTCCAACAGTTACAGCAGAGTTGTATCAAATTCAGGTTATTACTGTTTGTCACAGTGCCAGGGTAAGCAATACCCACCTCTCACTTAGCAGCAAATGATGGAATTGCAACTAATTTTTCTGTTTGACTGGGACTTTTTAATTGGATAAAATACAAATATTTGATGTACTTTTATTATTTAATAAAGTTGATTATATTTATGATCTTAAGACTTCACTTTTTATGGGGAAGCTGCTCAGGAAGAAATAAATTTCTAGCTTTAGGATTACTTGGCTTTTCTAATGTTCCCTAGTCCTTAAAGCCTAGTTTTCATACCATGCACACACAGTACAGATATCACAGCAGGGATTTTTTTCTTTATAATGAAAAACCAAATCATATTAGCAGCTCTAGGGCTGTCTGTCTGCAGGAACTTACACACGTGAACAGACTGTAATGCACTGGACTACACCTCTGAAGCAATTCTAGGAGCTCCTCTGGAAGATTGGTCTAGGAATTTGCTCATCACCATTTGTTTTGGTGAACCTTCATTAAGTTTTGTCCTCTGCAGTATTTGAGGTGTGATAATTACACATTTGTGCATTTCTAAGACACTTCAAATTGCAGAAATGTCTGTTTCTAGGGAAAGTGAATACATGTAAAAGCACTAACTCTCTTCTACAGAGATTTCTCCAACTACATTAAAAGTACATACTCTTAGTTTATGTGATGACTATTGGCATTTGTGTAAGACAGAGGTGCGAGTTGCATTAGCAAAAGTCTTTGGGAGTGTTTTCAACAGCCCTTGGTAGTTTTTCCACACTCAATCTGCCTGCTTCCTTCCAGCTAAGGCAGGCCACAGCTAACAGCCAGCTCAAAGCCACCTGGCTTGATTCCCTCCCTATGTGCAAGCTTTACAATATAGCACCAGTTTGAGACCACCAGAGTGAGTGTCTAAACCCAGCTACTACTCCAGGGTGTTCAGTTTTGGAAGACTTACAATCCCATAAGTGGCCTCTTCCTGAGTAATGCTGGCCAAGAGCACAGTCCATCCTCCTGGAGAGGACTTCAACACTGTTCCCTGCCTTCAGCACTTCCAAGCTAGACTGTAATGTACTCTGCTTGGGTTTTACCAACTCTGGCTAGTTCAAAATGCTGTTCCTGGCTTCTGAGTATAGTCCAAGAGGTTAATAACTAAACCTTAAACAGTTTGGCACTTGAATCGTCAAGTTTGGCAGCCAAACAACCTCTCGGGTACTCCACTTTGGAGCTCTTGCACAATGTGTATCTGCCCAAGCTTGGCAGAACCACGGCATGATGCTACGAGTTCAGCATCCCAAAATTCTTGCTAGTTAAAATACTAGTGAGGAGTATAAGAAGCTAAAGAAAAAGCCATTTTTAATGCCTTCTTAAGGCTCCAACATAATGTTTAAAATTTGTATTAATGTTTGGGTATTAATTGAAGCTACTCTATAAATATACTTGAATCCTTACCAAGATAGCCGATGGCTATTCGAATCATTTGCATCCAAGTACTGTTTTCTTGCTGTTTGTTGCAAAGCTTACAGAAACAAAAGGAGAAGTTTGTATGGTGAAATATGCAATTACAGAATGAAAGCTCTACATTCCATTCTCTGAATGTCTTACCGTTTCCTAGCTTGTGTTTAAGGTATTTGCTCATTCTACTAGAATATAAAAACAGTTCATGTTAAAAATAGTGCAATAATTATTTATATCATTAAAATCTTGGACAAGTTCTCTCACTTCCCTTCCCCGCAAAGCAAGACAAAAAATGCATTTTTAATTAGTAATAGGAGACAAACTTGTAGCCAAAATTCTAACATGTCTGCAAT
>JAOXXN010000120.1:25949862-25966552 GCA_026770055.1 Myrmophylax atrothorax
CCCCCCCCCCCCCCCCCCCCCCCCCCCCCCCCCCCCCCCCCCCCCCCCCCCCCCCCCCCCCCCAAAACGGATATAAAAAAGGATCTAACTATTCATTGAATATAGAAGTTTGTATAATATTTGCTTTAAATGTTTTTACTTCTCTGTATGTCTGCTTCAGGTTGAAAACAAATATAAAAAGTCATAATGGCTCAAAACTTCTGATGCAAGAAAAAATTGTGACATCATCAGTACAATCATTATGGCAAATCTTAGAAAAATCAGCATGATAACAAAAATCAGAAATCGGAATTCCATAATTTCCCCTTATTTATTTAACTTTCAACTAAATAAAGGTTTACATATTGATCTTACAGGACCAAAATGAAGTCCCACAAAAAACTGTTATTCAACAACAAAACTGTTCCTTTCATATCTCCAGTTAAATCATTGATGTGGGTTATTTGTAGACCACACAGATTCTATTAGATTTAAAATGGAAAATGTACAATTACAGGTTTTGGTGTAGGAGAACTGATCCCATCCCCACTCACTGACAAATCTTTCATGAGTAAAGTTCACAATCTGTTCTAATCTGAAAAAAATATAGATAAAGGTACTTCCAAGCTTCAGTGATTGGTCTGAACGAAAATTTAGTGTCCTCCAAGATCTTCACTTAAATTTATAAACTTAAAATTAAGGGATGGCAGTGATCTAGCAAAGATGAGACAGACTGGCTTTCAGGTCAACCTTACTAGAACAGCAATTTAAAATCTGTTTCTCTTTGCAATGCAGTAATATAAAATGTGTCAGTCCTTATTTACAAAATATTTTCAGAATATATTAACATGTTAATATATTAGACATGCATAACTGTCTCCAAACTCACGCTCAATCAGGAACTGCAGGGCAGGCCTTTACTTCAGGCTGCCTCCCCCTTCCCACTAATTTTCCCAGTATGTTAACACAATCCCCAATCATGCTTCAATCTAAAATACCTACATAACCCCACAGTGCAAAAATATCTTATGTCTTGAATAAATGCTTGTTGCAATGCGTGAAAATGTCCTAAGAGGAGATGAAAGGGAGAGGGAAGATGCTAATATAGAAGATACTACTTCTTACGTTTGTGCTATTGGCAAGAACGGGCTTGTAACAGACTTGCAAAAGCGTCATTAGTTGTTTATATGTATTTGCAATTTTAAACACCATTTCTCAATCCCTGTTTTATGCTGTCAAATAGCACAAATAAATTGCTTAATTACACCATGATAACTGCACCTATTAGTCCTTTCAGATGGCCCTTCCCGAGCACAGGTGAGTTGGTGGCACAGCCTCACCCCCCTTGCTGACCACAGTCACTTCAGACTGCAGGTCACACCTACCAGACAAGGCACTTGCTGTACTACAGATTACTCCTCCCTTCTCCAGCTCTGCTTCTCAAAGCCCTGCACTCAGTGTGGCAGCCCTGGGGCAGGAGCAGGCAGGGGAGCTGCCGGGCCAGCAGGGCAATGCTGCACTGTGCAAATGTAGGTCAGCAAGGAGGGAACGCCGTCTCTGCTTTGGAGCCACAGCAAGGGTGAAGTCAAAGGCTTTCCAGGGCAGGAGGCTGGGGGAGGGCTGGGGGAACAATCTTGCAGCAGGTCAGTTAAAAAGGAGCTTGAATGTCAGAAAACAGAAGAGTGAAACTAAAAATGCAGCAGCTGATCAGCACCATGAAGGTTAAAAATATAGGGCAGGCTCAGCGATAGGGGAAAGCATCACAAAAGTGAGGTCACATTAGAAAGCAGGATCTGGAATTCTAGTGATAATTGTTACCACTTCTTCACTTACAGAGAAAATAAGAATCTATGAGGCAAATCCATTCTCAGAACAAAATTTTTACTCTGTGATTGCAATGCATGTGTTGTATTGTGGCATGAACCAAATTACACAACGTGACACCATGGCATGAATAGCAGATGAGTAACTCCACAAGAAATATTTTACACGTAGGACTGAACAGCAGATCAGTAACTCCACAAGAACTACTTTACATGTAAAGAACTACTTTACTTTGCCAGTGCACAGGCAAACCAAAAGCAAAGCAAACTAGACCACTTGTGCCTAGATTTACATTTCATTTTCAAAGAAAGAGCTCATTTCAGTCTTCATTTGTTCCAGGTCAGCTCAAAAGAAATCAAGCCTGGTACAATATGGTACCTTCCTTTCACAGTTAGAAGACTGCAAAGGAATTTAGCTGAACATGGGATATGGATGAAAACTACCACATTGCTGTTCTGATATTGCCATGGCAACAGTTACAAGAGCTCTCTTAAGCATTTAAATCTGACAGTTTTCACGATAACACTAACTGAATGATAGTAATGATGCATTTTGGTTCATGAGCTAACTGCTGTATAACCACAGGGTATGAACTGTTCCCCTCACTTCTCTCAAGACTCTGCTTTTGGTCAAAACGTTCTGACCAAGACAGTAACCTTAAATTATCACTCAAAAAAAAAAAGTCGCTCCAGCACAGGGAGTACTGATGGCTTAAAGCCTTATGTACTCTCAGAGGTTTCCATTTGAATGCTTAAGCTGTGCACAGTCAGCGTACAGGGTGGAGAAGTCAAGATGCTAAAGTCTTTGACGGGATTTTTCTCAAAGGGCTTTCATTCGCCTGGGAAGGCTGGAGAGAGGAAAACACCTTCTGAAGTGTGGATTGAATTGTTGCTGACCTTCAAGGTATCATTTGCTCAAGAAAAGAGAAGGAGGAAGAAACCACTGTTTTTCTGCAATCTTTACCAGTTTGTAACCAATATACACTTTTAAAAATAACAAAACACGGCAAGCTTCTTTACCTCACTGGAGGCCAAAGTACATGGAAGAATTCAGTGCGCCATTGAGGACCAGGGCAGCAGAACAAGGCATCCTTTCCTTTTAGCCTATTTGGCTTAATTGAATGTTAATTGGCATTTCAACTGTTTAATATGAATATTCTGTGAACCACTTGTTCTCATCTCCCAGATGCTCAGTGTGGGCATAATGGAGAAGTCTCATTTTCTTTACCTCATTAAAAAGTGAAGTGTATGAAACACATTTCTCATCCTAACATTTTAAGGATACCAGCTTTGATACTATCTTGCAATATATTCAACTAAAAAAGATGAAGAAAATGAAAACAGTGTGAGATACTTCAAAACTTCCCAAGATGACAAAAATTCAGATTAGAAGAAGCAGTCATGCTTGCAAGGATCTAAGAGATGAATCTTTTCAACACAAAAAAGTCCTCAAAAGTAAAGTATTCCCAGTTCTTTCCCTGTTAACACTATTTAAAGTTTTATATTAACTAAAAAATTAAAAACATCCATGCCATCCTAAAACCACTAAATCCTTCCACTCTTGAAAAACCACAACACTGCCACATCTTCTCCTGTGGAAAGGCCAAGTGTTCCCACATCTCCGTAAGCTCAAAGCATAAATCAAGAAAAACCAACAGCCACAAGAAATCCTTTGTTAATAAAATACCAGACAAGTCACCAAGGAAAACAAAAACCTTGCTTACTCACCTTCCTAAATTTTTAAAATATCCTGCATTTAAACAAGCTGATGTCTAAGAACTATTTTGAGAATAACCTACAATCTTGCAGCTTTTATTCAGGATTTCTATGTCACTGTCATCACTTTCAAAAGAAGCATCCATTTAGTGCACAAAAAAACCCCAAGTACATTATACTTTAAATCTGATTTGCCATAATCTATAGGTTGATGCAAGATGATAAAAACGAAGAGTGAAACAATGGAAAGCACCATTTGTGACTGAGTCAAAAATTAAGTGTTGCTGCTTAATGCAAATGCCAGGCTTATTATAGGCATTTCTCCAAAGTCCACCTAGACATTGATTTTTGTAGCCATAAAAATTCAACTCAATTATCCAACCTTCTGAATCAAGAGAATAACCAATTTCCCATTGTATCTTCTTTGAATAATTTAAAATACGAGATTTTATTAACTGTTTTTAAATGTACAAGACTGTAACATTCTCGTGTCCCCAAAATGTAAATAAATAAGATAACAATTCAGAGGTTCTCTTAATGTTACTTAAGACTCTAAAATAAGAGTAAATATTGCATACATACCTGAGGGGACAACTAACACATCTGTTCCTCAAAAAGCAAATTACAAAGTTTAGGCTGTACCCACAGTGAGGAACACCAAAGGGAAAAAAGAAAATCCGCAAAACAAAATCCAACAAACCCACAGAAATCACATAATTCACAAATAAATGTATCTTCAACAGAAAAATATTTTTATTACCGCTTCTATTAAATATCATGAGAATATTCTGTCTTTCAAATCTGAGGTCATTTCTGACACCTGATGCAGCAGTTTTCTTCTATTATTTCACCAAGTCTGAGCTGGTTTGACTACTTTGGAAGTTATCCACATTACTCAAATAAGCTAATCTTTTCCTGAATTCTCCAAACAGTAAAAAAATGATAATTAGAGGAAGAATTATAGATAATCACAATTCTTTTAATTTACAAAACTAGAATTGATTCAGATTTAAAAGCTGCAGTTACTACTTCATACTGTGCTGCTGTGAATTATCCCCATTTTCAAAGCAAGCAGGTTTGCTTGTGACATCCAGCAAAGGTAGGATTTTCTTTCTATGCAAAATTCAGTTGAGAAATGGATGGTGCAAACAACTTAAGATATCCAACTTTCATTAAAGTTCATAAAGGAACAACAGCCTTCTGACAATTTAGAGGCTTTAAACCAGAATGAAATGTAATGTTCTCCTATTCATTAAAAAGTGCACTGTCTGGGTCCCTCAACCATTTAAAAGATTTTTTCCCTTCCACAATTTCCACATTTTCTACTAGTACAAGTTAAACAGTTTGAATGATTTATTGTCCAAATTTCATGCTAGCAGAGCGGAATGGGAAAACTAAAACAAAGTACACAATTACATTTCTTCCCTACCCATCCTCTTATTCATTAAAAAGCTTTACACACATGAACACACTTTTGCTAACTAATATCTTCTGCACACATCCCATTATCGAGACCTTTTGAGAAACACTACCTTTTTTTTGCCTCTAAGGCTCCGTAAGGCAACCAGTCAAGTATTAATATTTTAACTCTTCCAATTCCGTAAGAAAAAAACACCTATGAATCCTGTATTAAAAATTTTTCATTGTAAAATACTTGGCACAGAATAAAGAGGGTTTTTTGCCCCACACTTATCACAATATTTTCTCGGACTTCCAAGGGTTAGTACTTGAAGCACTAATATAGTACTTGGATTCATAAAACCTTGATTTACTCATAGAACAGATAAATCCCAGAATGCCCATGACAAAACTGACGATCATGAGCATTAAGTGTTGTTTCTTTTTTTTTTTCACAACCCATGTACAACAGACCTGCAGACAGCAATACACACTGACATATCCTGGCCAGGATATAGCAAAGTACTTTGGCACCAGTTTCAAGTGCAGCCATTTCAGCACACACAACTATCCAGTTCAGAGTCCAGATAAATTGCAGCTGGACAATGCTCATGGTCTGAAAAGGCAGGCACTTCTTCCACAGCTTGTGTGGGTAACCCGTTCAGTGCCTCACAACCCTCACAGGAAAGGACTTCTTCCTAACACCTAAGCTAAATCTAAACATCCCCTTTGAGTTTAAAAACATTCCCCTTGTCCTATCAAGATCTGCCCTTGTAAAAAGTCACCCCCAGAAGGCTGCAGTGAGGTCTTCCTGGAGCCACCTCTTGTCCAGGCTGAACAACCCCAGCTCTCTCAGCCTGTCCTCATTCCAGAGGTGCTCCAACACTCTGAGCATCCCCGTGGCCTCCTGTGGCCCTGCTCTAACAGGTCCATGTGTTCTGTGTTCACTGTGCTGAGGCTCCCAGAGCTGGATGCAGCACTCCAGGTGGGGTCTCACAAGGGCAGAGTAGAGGGGGCGATCCCTCCCCTGACCTGCTGCCCACCCTCTTTTGATGCAGCCCAGGATACAATTGGCTTTCTGGGCTGAGCACACACTGCACTGTTGGCTCATTTGAGCAAATGTTGAGATTTTACCAGAACCCCCAAGTCCTGGTGCTCTCCAGGAGTTTTTCTCCCAGTCTGTGCTCGTGTCTGGGATTGTCCTGACCCAGATGCAGCACCTTGCACTTGGATTTGCTGGATTTCACCAGGTTCAGAGGGGCCTTCACACTACTTATCATACCCAGATGGACAATGCAAGGCGCTGGACAATTTCCATTTTTTTTTCTGTGACACTTACAGATTCTTGATCAAAAATAGCTTTACATATTTGCTGAACATATTTTACACTGGCTTTGTCAGCTACTTGAAGTGAAAAATGATGACAATGAGATGTGTTGCCATAGAAAAAAAAATGCTGCCTCCCACCACAGCCAACTAAAACATTTGGCATTTCATTTGTTTCAATGGCCAATACAGACACAAGAATGTGTTTGTCCCTGGCTTTTGGAAGGTCAACAAAAAGGGAATTATTTTTCTGTCAACAAAATTTTCTTTTCTTGCTGTCCTTTTTCCCTTTTACAACTATGTCTTCACAGTTAAAGTTTTTCTCAAGTTATCAAAAAGAGATGTTGTAATCCACTTGAAGTGAATGCAAAATGCAATATGAAAAACAGCTTTTTCCTATAATTCCCTAACAATCTCCCTCCTCAACCAAACAACCTCAAAACTACGTTAAACATTCACTCAGAAATGTCTAACTAGGATTGTTTTAAACAAGTGAACACTAACTCCATAAACATCATGTCTTTACGACTCCCTTCAGAAGAGATGACATGAACCTCTCTGCTTCTACTAAATACCAAATTACAGTTTCTGAATTTTCTCTAAGACATTTTCAAATTCTGCTAACAAGCTTTAGTCCCTTAGATGTTACAAGAAATGGTCATAAATTGCAGACCAACTCTTTGTTTAACAGTGGCATCAGATGTAAGACCAAATCAAAGTGACTTGTTTCAATGGTTTCGCAATGTACCAATAGAGATTTAAAAAATCCAAGAACTATAAATAAATGTTGATTCTGACCTGCTATTACCAACCAATACTCCCTCTCTAAACAGTAGATAAAATTTAGCCAACAATTCACAGAAATATTACAAGAGCTACCCCATTTACAGAAAAATGTAAGGGCAGAACACAGAAATTCAGCTACAGATTCAGCTATGGGAGTGTTTTAACCAGGGACTGTACCACCCTCCATGTAAGGGAGCAGAAAATATCAGTACACTTACTGGGCTGCTGCTAACTAAATGAAATGAAAAATATTTTAAAAACCCAATAGAAATACTTCAGAGTAATGGAAAGTAATTACAAACATATAAAATGGAGGCACTTCTGTAAATGTTACATAGTAAGTCTCTTTCTATTAAACAGAGAGATAAAAGATGCAAAACCCACTAAAGCCATACTTTGGAGGAAATACATAGGCAGGACAAGTGCTTGTAAGAGAAAATATTCTGTCCTAAAGAGCTTACCTAAGTAAATGAGAGGACATATTTTAAGTGGTAGGCTTCAATTCATCAATTTAAGTACTGGAAATGAGTGTTTTCCCTCGTGTAATGACAATTGAAATAAAGTCTGAAAACAATGACTATGCCCTAAAATAAACAGTCTCTCTATTAAGCATCCACAGCAATTTAATTTCCTATTCCCTTCTCAACTTAAACATCCCAAACATCCTACATAAAACTGAAAGCAAAACCAATTACCCTTGGGTTTGCCAACCCAAATAAAACCAGAAGTTAAAAAGATCTCTACAACTTCTGTTTTCCTTAATACACACAGAACAAGTGCATTGTGAATATTTTAAAAGATGCTGAATTTCCTGCTGAATATACATGCAATCCAGCTGAACTTGAACTGTGCATTCCAGAAAACACACAGTCTTTAGGGGCTAGTTAATAAATACCACTGTGGCTCTACATAATCCAGCCATTACTATCTGGAGTGAAGAGCAGTAGTTCAGTTTTATTTGTGGCTCTGTTGCAGATCAACCATAATCGTATGCAGACCAGCAGTGAGCTACACACAGCACTGAGAAATGGGACTTCAGCAATAAGAGAAGCAGGGATCTCATATGACAGTCCAGACAAGCTGATCCCAAACTTAATGGGCTAACAGTGACCTAAAGGTTTATCAAGATTCAAGTAAAGGTGAGAAGTCAAAGCACATTAATTTAAATGCATTGAACTCCCACATGAATTTTCCAATGCAAGAGTAAATTGGCCTTCACTCACTGTAAACCAAGGAAATTAAACTATGTACAGCTCACTAAAGTAATTTTATTCCTAAAGACATCACCAGCCAATGGTAATTTAATGCATTATAACTTATGAATGTTGATGTTGTACACTTTGGTAATTTGCTTTAATTTGCTTGAGTGCCTTGAACTAGATATAGCCTTAAGGAAAACTTGTATATTGCCATATTAGATTGCATCATCCATTGTATTAAGGAGAAAAGGTTATTTGTGAATGGCAGAACTGTGATGCACTTGCTTTAACAGGAAAATGCAGACAATTATCAAAGACTCTTAACTTCCTAATGACTCCTAGCCATGCTCAGGTGGCAACAGCTTCACCCTGGAGAGACCAGAGGTGTTTAATTACCAATGAAAAATAAATTAAGATTTTAACCCTTTAAAACAAATCCTGTTTTGGGAAGGGCAGCAGCTACAAGAGAGAGCTGGGAGGAAGCTCCGCAAGATCCTTGCGTTCTGAAGAGCCTTGAATGACAGACAGTCAAAGGCTCCCAGGAAGGACAAAGGTTGTGTTTCAGACACAGGGAGGGCTTTTCTCCCCCCAAAGCTGTGCACAGCTACTGTTCTTTGATTAACATTGAATGAGCACTAAGGCACTTCCAGAAATCTACTAATCTGTCACAAAATCCTTAAACAAGACTGGAATCCAGGAAGATCTAATGCTGACAAAGGCAGGTAACTTGTGAACCTAAACTGCTAAAATGCTCCCAGGTCAACAGCAGGGTGGGGGCTACAACAGCTGGATGGCAGGCTGTGGGGGTCAGGAATCAGCAGTCCATAAAGAGAATGCCTGGGAATTCTGCCACAAAGCACACAGGGTCCACCAAGAGTTTCTCCTAGAGCAGGCTGGCAATAAGGAGGAAGCAAGACTGCAACCAGGGCTTTGTCAACAGAACAGAAAAATATTAATACATGAAGCAAAAGAACAGCAAACAAACTGAACCACGATGTGGGTAAGTATGTACCTTAATACATAGAAAAGTTCTATGTTTTAAATGTTTTACAGTGAAAAACAAAGAATTAAAAAGACAAAATTCACAGTAACACATTTACACTGAAGTATAACAGATTCACTACCAGTGTTAAAATTAATGAACTATTAATAAATAAACCCAGAACACATATTTTTTTCCCACCAAGATAATGTCAGAGCATACAAAACATATTACAGAAAAGTATAAATGCCTTTCTGCAATTTAACTAGAAGCAAAACATTCCCCCTCACAACCATTATCTTCAGACTTGCCAGAGAACCTCATGCTACTTCCTTGACCCTTGAGAAAATAAAACATCTGTCCACCCCATCAGCTTTTAATCTTCTTATGGACAGAATTAATTTAGCTTCCTTCTGGGGAATGTGGTAGGAAAGGAAACTGGCCAAACCTACTTGAGCCAAAGTCGATCTTTTGTTTAAAGAAGATAAAAAAAAAGAGGAAGCCCAAGAAATCACATTTTTTAAAGCTGTGAACACTCTTAAGTTATGCCACATTTCTGAAGTATCAATATATTTCTATGCATTGTAGCATAGTTTATAGATGACTTCACTAAAGGAACACTACTTTCCTGAACATAAGGCAGAAACTCCCTGAAGCATGCCCAACACTAAATGTCAGGTTTATCAATCACGCTCATTCCACTTAGGAGAGGCATCAGAAAAAGTTACACTGTTTCCTTAAAGGTATGATTCTTATTCATAACAGAGAACTTTCACCAATATTAGTGTACTTGTAACCAGCATTTAAATTTAATCCATTCTGGATTTTATCCTCGAGGATTTTGAGTACTTATTACCTTTTATATTCTATTCCTTTCAGCTCCATATAAAGGAGTAATAAAATAATAGTTGAAAATATTTTCTGTGTATTGCAAATTTCCATCTGTAAAATGTTCCCAGCATATGGATTATTGTTATGGTACTCCTTCTTTAAAATTATCTAATACCCACATTCATATTTGAAAGGATTACAATTCACAGTGTTTGGAATTACAAGCCAACTACAGGCAGCTTTCCAGACAAGAAAATAAAAGGACATTAAGAGTCCTGCTGAGAACTGCCAGGGGAAGGAATATAAGAGACATATTGAATCTGTGGTTTTGTTGTACAGTACAATAACATGCATATGCAAGTTACCCTTATTAAAAATTTAGCTCACCTTGGGTGAGCAAACTGCCTGATTAGACAATTCCTTCATTATTCTGAATGGGAACTGTAACAAACAAGTAAACATAATCTTCTGAAGATTTCAGCTGAGAACAAGGAAGTTGATTTACATGTCAAAACTCGACCTATGGAATTTGAGCCAAGTATAAACCTACCCTTCAAAACCAGATGTAGCATTCTACCAGGCAGTTCAGAGTACCTTTAGATTTTAATTTCTAAGATTGCATTATGAACCATTTAGTATTCTAATATGTACTTTACTACTTTAATCTCCATTCACTTGCTGTTCATTTCCATGTATTTTTGGTAGCTTTTTCCTGATGTTGTTTTCCAGACCTAATTAGACATATGAAATCTACTATAAAAGTCGTTGGTTTGTTACAGCTCACAATGTCACCCTGAAACAGAATGGATTTTATAGACCAATATGAGAGAGCTGCATGTATTGTGGATATAATAATATACTGTATATATGATTAGCTACAAAATATTTGGTTTAAGGCATTATAAAGCCCTGTCAATCCACAAGTCTTTTGTCTTACTTAATAATCATGATAAAACACAATTCATCAGGCAGGTTATCTGTTTTAATGACAACTGTATTTCATTTTCATTTCAGTTATATTGAAATCTGTTTGCCTGATTTACATGAACTGCTCCAAAGATAAGTAGGAAGAAGGGCCCATGATGCACCCTCAAGTCTCTGTATTCCAAAGGAAGAGGAGAGTTGTTTTTCCTCCCCCCTCAGGAAACAGATTTATTAGCAGTCTGCTTCAGTAACATTCCCTCCCTTCTGCCACAGTATGTTTTGAAACTACTTTCCAATTTCAATAAAACCTGTAGAAAAGTTATTGCCTTTGTCAAATTTTTATGAAAATTGCTGGCCAGGGAAATTAAACCCTCAAATTACTGCTCCCAGGGAGTGAAAGGCAGGCAGTGCTTTTTCTCTGTCTCCTCAAAATGGCAGCCCCAAGCCACCCAAAAGCAAACATCTGTAACTCATCAGCTTCACTTCTTTCCAGGTCAAGGGAAGGGATGAGGAGATACCCACCTCACTTAGTGGAAGAGAGGTTTAGGTGATTAAAGAAACAAAATACATTATTTATAGTGCCTATGAAGAAAAAAAATAGAGTTTTAAAGTCTAAATTAAAAGTGCTATGAATTTACAGCACCTAGGCTGACAGTTAACTACCAGCAATCTTATCACATCACTACACCACTTTGCTTAGTCACACAAAGTTTTGCTTTGCACTTTAACTGAATTTTAAAAGCATATCTGTTGCATATGCACAAAACCTAGTCATATATCTTTATGGAGAGCCAAAAATGGGAGTCATTTTAATTCCAGAAATACATCCAAAGTCTCCTAAAGCAGCAAACCAACTGAATAGTTTGACTTCCTAAACCTTAATGTGCCAAATGCAATGGTAATGTAAGGTGAAATAAAAAGATGAGATGCTTTGTTAATATTGGTGTTGTATGAAGTCTAACCAAGAGTTTTATAGGCTAGCTGGTCAAACTATGTATTTGTAAAAAATACAACTCTTCTCAAAGGTATTTATAAATTTCTTTCAATTTACCAACTGCTTCAGATAAATTTGACATTCTAAGTACGTTGGACAAACCTTCATTATTTAAAATAGTTGTTTCTCCCTGCTGGAAGAAATTTGATGGCAAACTGCCAGGTAAAGATGCAGCTGCTATGTAGTCATTGGATATTTGGAGATAATTAATTGAGGGAAATACCATTGTTTAACACCATTGTTTAACATAAGCTTGTGCAGTGCATGACGTTTGACTGTTCAGAACAATTAGGGCAAAGAACAAGAATCTGTAGCTCAGGTTCAGATGGTATTTCGGAGTGACACCCTATAAAACTTTCGTTCATAGCTATTACACACAAATCTTAAGACCCAAGGAACACAAATGAATCTAAGCAGAATCCTATACAAGATTCACGTAGAAAGTGGATATCCAAACAAAGAGCATAATGAAGTTTCCTAGGCAGTTTTATTTTGGGTCCTGTCTTCCAAATGAGAGCGACTCCTGTAACATTCATAAAGGATCCACCTCCTAGTGCACAGTGTACATGGCAGATGAGTTTCTCAAGGGATACCCCCTAGGGATAACAAATGCACTCATGGCATTCAGCTTTAGATCAAGACAGGTCTGGCAACTCATCTTAAAAGTCATGTTTAAGGCTCTCAAGTTTTTGTAAAGAAAGATTCCTGCATGTCCAAAGCTCTAATCTGATGTATACTCAGAAATACTTCAGGTTCTCATATTTGGCACTGCTGCATTTAAACCACTCAAGGACCTGACAGACAGGCCATTAGCACACTGACAGGATCAAGTTCCACACACAACAGGGACTGCAGACACCTTCGTTCAGGAACAAAGTTACATGGCTGCAGGTCTTGCTCCCTCTTTTGTTCAGCAGCATAGGGGGCAACACAGCAATGCCTGACTTCAGAGACATGACTGGTTATACAACATCCCCTTCTTTTCTTGAATTTGCAGTTCTTAGTCTCAAAATAAAAGAGAACCTATTATGAGGAACAAACCAGGCAGTTTTATTGTATAATGCAGTACAACAGCAAGATGTCTTGGCACAGATCTACACGACTTACAATCAGGGAGAAAATGAGTGCAGCATTGTTCAACCTAACACAGTTTCTTGAAAGCAGCATTTGTATGTGATTTTTCCTTGGTCTCTATCAGCTTGCCTATTTACACTAAAACTCTTTAAGGGAAAGTAATTTAATATTTGAAACACAACCGAGGCAATGAAATGTCAACCACTGAAATTGTTGTGTGGGCCTTAAATATAAAATACAGTAACAGTTCTTAGGAAAGTTGGTCGCATTTCATCCACTCTCATTAGAGAAATACACACAAAGCCTTCTTGTCTATCACCCCAGAACAGTGTAAAGTTGCTGGCAGACTGTTCTGGAGAAAAATCCTTTTCTCCAGCTGAAGGATTTTTTGAGTTCATGGTCATGTCCTGGCCCTTAAGCCTCATGGACGATCAAGAGCCTCGTGGGTATGTCTGAATAGCAGTCAAAGACAAGTATACACTTAACGTGGAAAAAAGATTTACAAGTCCAATGTAAACAAAAGTCTCTACTTCCAGCATCATCTGTAGAAAAACTCTTCTAAAAAGTCTGTCCTCTATGCAAAACTATAATAAACTTTTTGATTCTATAATTATTACAGCTTTCCTCACCTCCTTTTGGTGGTTAAAAACTGAATAGGAGGCACACAGCACATTGAGCTCAGCCTGTGGAGGAAGTGGGGGCACAGCCAGGCTGGTGATACATTCACTTTGAAAATAATGACCAGCTTATGCACAGGCTGCATGAAAATTATGCTCCACTTCAAAGCCTGTTTCAAACACTTTCAAAGAGTCTGTTGTTTTGTTGATTCCTCCCTCAATACCACTGTCCTCAAACATTTTAATGAGATTAGGACATGACACAGAAAACTGGTAATGTGGATAAGTAGATATCTCTCCTATCTCTAATATTTAACATGTATTAAATCTTTATTTATTTAAAGTTAAGTGCTACTTATCTGTACATTGAGAGACAAGGTTCAATTCCACCATATGTTTCTGAAAAGTAACTTCAAACTTTGGCACTGAATCACAACCTTAATTCCTCATGATCAATTATAAAGAGATCTTGTGGATTTACCAACTCACATAGAAGTATATCAATTATCTTAAGTCTTTTATATAAAATATATGCATACACCATGTTGATTGTGTCTGCTCCAACACACTTCTTCTCCAACAGCCCACTCTGTAAAGGGTCATAAAATTAGCAACTCCCTTCATTGTACTACACACTATTCCTTTGAAAATAGACCAGAGGTTAAACAACCTCGCCGTTAAAAAAAAAAAAATTAGAAATTATACCCAACTCAAAAGATTTTGAGTGCAATAACAGAAAAATTCTTTGATTAATTAATGCCCAAAATCTGATACTGACCACAGACTGATGAAAACCACTGTGGACTTTAGAGGTGCTGAACCAGTCTTGAATTCTTCTCCAATTACACCTGCTTGTACTGTGGCTTACATAGAGACTCCTTTTTTAGTTAGTTATTTTCTGCTGGGACTATGAAATGTATTTACTTTAATTATTGATAGTCTCATGAGTTTACTCAGAGTACTTTTACCTAGAGATTGTTGTACACTGCAAAGAGGGATGTTACTTTTGTCAGTTTTCAGGAAGAACATTATCACTGAACTCAGATGCACTGAAAACTTACATAAAATTTCTTACCACAGATAAAACTTACTAAATCTGAATACACCCCATAAATTTGGATTTGAGTTTGCTACAAGTGAAGTCCCTCAACTGAAACCCTCTCTAACTATACTGATCAATCAGGTGTAGCACCAAACTATCTGGGAAGGCTCTCAGCTCAATACCTGCAAGAGCTGCTGTATCCTCCTGTTTACTGAACAGTAAGAGAAAGAAATGCCAACAGCAGTTCTGGCTTCTTACAAATGCAGATGATCAGATTCCATTGCTAGCAGCAAAAACAAAAGACAAAGAAAGCTCCTGAGCTTCAGCAAGCCCTGAATGCTAAAAGAAAGCAGAAGTTTGAAACAGGAGAGCTTTCCAGCAATCAGGAAAGACAACAAAATCATTTCTACAAGGACCTACTGCAGTGCTGTGCAGATCTTGTTCACTTGCACACAAGTTCACAGCCTCCCTTAATCACAGCTCATGAGCAGTCAGGGCTCTCAGAACTCAGAAGAAATCACCTCACAGAACTCCATAGCTTATCATGCTATTACTTTGTTGCATATTAAAGTTATAAAAACTTAAGAAAACCCACAAAGGTGAGTAAAACCAGCATCACCATCACTGTTATTGCAATGGATAAACACACTATTTGCAAGTGCACACAGTCAATATGAAGCATGCCCTCAGCTTGGAAGTTTAGTACCCATGTATAACAACCAGCTTCACCAAACACTCATGGAACAAGCAAATTCTCCCAATCCTGACATAGGATAGTGTGTTTGATCTTCACATACTGAGCGTAATGATTCACACAGTCTAATTACAGAAATGAGTAATCCAAAATTTAATTATATACAAAAGGCAAGACCTACTTTCTAGGCTTCCACTAGGTGACACTGGCCTAGACTCCAAGCTAACATTTCCCTTTTAGAAAAGGAGAAGGCTAATGCCCCAAACATGTCAAATTTACACAGAAAAGGATAGGTAAAAATAAGAGCTTAAGAGTCTCTCTCAGCATTCCCTCACACTCTGTGTGGTGCAGAAATACACTGATATTCCAAAGCTGTTATTTTATCCACATCAAACAGCAAACTTCCCTTTGTAAACACCAGAAGTTTTTCTGCTATACAAGGCATTATGCTGCAAAGTGAAGCCTGCAGGTAGACCCACAGGTTTGCAAAAGTCATCTACACAATCTGCAACCTGAACTGCTGGGGAACTGGGTAGTAGCAAGAACTACCAATGCTAACTCACTTGTTTCCAAAACATCAATAGTGGCAAATAGAAAGTGCTACAGGTAATTAAAAAAAAAAAAATCATCTGAGGAAGATGCCCTGTTATTAAACAATTCCAGGTCCAGAATAATGAAATCATGCCTTCATAATAAAAATTCAATAAATAAGTTAGTTCTTCCTAAGAGAAAGTATATGTGTGCCAATTAAGCAAAAACCCTGTTACAGGGAAGAACTGCCAGAAGCATAAGTTATTTTAGCTGACATTACTTCAGAAAAAGCCCACCATTCACCATCTGTTCTGGCACAAATTCTGAATGCTAAGAAAGTTTCCAACATCACTGATGAAAAGAAAGCAGTCAAGATGAAGAAGTTTTTGTTTTGCTGTTAAAAAGAACAAGCATCTAGGACAACTCACATTTCAGCAAGAAGAAACACAAAACAGAAGTTTTGCACATTTCATAAAAATCATTATAGAGAATTACAATAAGGCAGAGTGCCAGTGGAAGACATGTAGGGAATATAACAGGAAACAAATGAAGCTTCTTAAAAATTTTACATGAGAAGCAGGTGGGCAACTCCAATAGTGAGTCACTTTAGCTCAGGTAATAGGCATAAGTGTTAAGGGAATATGACTGTACTCTGGAAATACATTAATGGAAGCAAACACAAAGAAGAAACAGAGAAGCCACCTATGTCAAGGAGAACAGTGGCATAAATAATGAACCTTTTGAATTCCACTGTTCACTTGGAAATCAGAGGTC